>VDFB02390801.1:0-11677 GCA_007258455.2 Sequoia sempervirens | reverse complement strand
GGGTCCGTGGATGCTTCCAAATAGCCAAGGAGGAAGGGAATTCTGGAGGGAAAGTTTTGAAACCATCGAAACTTAACCAAACATTGACGAAACCTTGGCAGTTCATTTACACACTTCAAACACATCCCCGATACAAAAAAGATTGCTCCCAAAGTCAAAATTGAGGAAATGGGAGCGACGAGGGCCCGCGGATATTTCCAAAACAGTCAAAGAGGGACGAAGCTCTGTAACCACTGAAACTTAACCAAATGTTAAAAAAATCTTGGCAGTTCATCGAAACATCCCAAACGCATCCCAAATCCACCAAAAAGTTGTCCCCAAAGCCAAAAATGTGGAAACTGGACTGACAGGGGTCCACAGACGTTTCTGAAACAACCAAAGCATGATAAAAGGTAGAAAGGGGATGGGGGACTTTATTTCTTCGCAATTTTGAATACCCCAAGTAGGTGAATTTGGGTAGGGGAATTTGATCGTTTGATGGCACATGACTAATTTGGGCTTGAAAATGGGGCACGCAAAACAAGACAGGAGCAAAGCAGCCTGTCGGGAGCAAAAAAAAAGGGGTCCCTGCCTACGGCGGGCCGTGTGTGCAAAACATGCACAACAAATAGTGACTCGCTAGGGAAATGCTCCAAAGCATTTTGATGACAAACTGGAATTACGAACCCAGAATCTCTGGTTTCGACCTTCATGCTAGGGCAAACAACCCAAACACCCAATCCAAAGGATCAAAACCACTAGCCAACCCAACCTTCAGTATTCTGAAAAATCCAAGTGTGTGCAATTGTGTTAATTCCCATCCTTCAGTTGCTACAGGAACCTGAGCTCCATCAAGTTAAGCTACATAGTTTATTCTAACTCCAAAAGCATCTGAGACATTGTCTCGTTGCCAGTCAGGCGTCCATAGCCCCGACGAGGTTATCGCTGTGATTCTTTCGAACATTGCTCTACTGTCGGCCGAGCGTCCATAGCCCCGATAGAGTTGTTCGAATACCCCTAAAAAGTTGAATTTTCTCTTTCTTTTAATTTTCAATGTTTTCTTTCTTTCTTTCTTTCTCTTTTCAGCTCTTTTATTTCAACCTGCAAGCATTGAAGTTCACGCTCAGGGCTGAGAATCATAGTGGTGCTGGAGCAGAATTTTAGATTTTTCACTTAACTAGACTTCATAAAAGGCCCTATAGTGACCGTCGAATTCTTAAGATGTGTAAGAGCTATAAGATTTCATAATACTTCAAAGTCAGACTAAACCAACAACTTATCCTCTTTGAATCAAACACCTAGATCACTTGACACTAACAGAAGACCTTCACCATCCACTCTGAAGACTTGATTAGAGTTTGACAAAGAAACACGTAGAACAACCCCAGGCGATAAGTATGGTTGTCATGCACACAGATGTGCCCAACTAAAAGCAAAGGGACCCCGAGCAAAGTAGCAACAAAGCGAAAGCAAACAAAAAACAAACAACCTACAAAGCGAGAAACCTACACAAACCAATTAACCTAAGGAAAGCAGGAAAGTGAAGTATTTACAAGAAACCTATACTACTCAAAAATGAGCTATGTAGAAAGATATTTACAAAATATTATGTTCAGGCAGGGCGAGCTAACATTAACACTCATTGGATTTTGGAAAGCATGCACAAGCAAACGAACAATCGTCATCTTTCTTAACCATGCGAATTTATCTTTATATTCAGAAAAAAGAAGTTTAACATTGCAGCACTCAAGTTCAATCATGTCATCATAAAAAATCAGTAATTGAGGAGGCTCGTTGAACCCATGATTAATCCATAAACATGTTTGTTTTCCCTCGTTCCCATAATAAAAATAATAAGTGCAATAATGTGAAATAATAGGGGCAAGGAAGGATAAAACCAGGATGTCGTCACAAGGAGGTGGCAGCGTTGGATAGTCGAGAGTAAGCATAACATCCTTCATCGTTGCATTGGCAGCTTCAGGCAGGCGCGGTGGAGGGTGCAGCATTGTGGACCTTAAGCTTGCATAAGGCTGGGGGGACGGGGCAGCAAACAACTCTTCCAAGTTGTGAGCAAGATCCACAGTCCCAATTGGTTGTTCCTCGAGGAAGTACACTTCATCTGCCTGGGCTTCCATTGCCAGAACCTCTTCTTGATTGCTGTCTTCAAGGGGCAACATGCTGTCCCATCTCCTTTCCCATGTGTGAGCCTTATTTTTGTGATGTTCAATGTCATGGGGTGATGACATGCATGAATCTGTCTCATTGTAGCTCTCTGGTTGTGAAGGAAAATCTGCAAGGATTGAGGCGGAAGGACCCTCAGTTGTAGCCTGCGGTTGACCAAGCTCATCGTATTTGTTGGCAGCCATCGAAACACCTCCACCTTTATCTTCTTTTTTTTGTTGTTCATGTATCTCCTCATGGTGCCCACTTGTTTCCTCTTGGTCACTATCGCTGTAAATGGAGAAGGAGCTCCTCTCCCAATCTGGAAACTCTAGTGCATCATTGCTCAAGGGCTCAAGGAGTATGTATTCATCACTACAGTCTTCTGATATGTGCTCTTCCTCGGCATGAGCATACCTTCGTAGTACAGCTCCCAATGGAAAGAAGTCGTCAATCGATGGCACCTCATCAAGGGGACCAAAGTCTACTGCATAATTTCCCTCCGAAGACTTGCCAAAAATCCCATCGTCCATGGTACACAACTACGCTTCAAGAGGAAGAACTTCTTGGTGACTATTGGACAGCATTCCCGCTTGATCTACTTCATTGCTCGGAAGTCCGAGACTGTATTGCTGTCCTTCTATTGCTGCCCCAACATCCTCTTGAGATCCACCTTCAGCTGGTCCATCACTCAGTTTAGGCTCTTGGTCTTCTTCTTCGATATGGGCAGCAAGTAGAGGAGGTTGGGCACTTGGCTGCCTTGCTTGATCTTTGACTTGTTTGATGGCTTCTTAGCCTAGTTCGCATGTGAACTCCGAATGCGATGAATCATGAAGTCTGCACCAATTCGGGAGCAGCAATATCTCCAAATCCACTTGGTACTTTAGCTCTTACCAATCCTTTGCCAACCTGGAGACAAGCTGGTCATATCTTTCCGCTATTGAGTCCTCATCATCACTTGAAAAAGAATTATGATGGTAGACATCCGTAGTGAGTGGTTTCTCCCACTCCTTCAAATCTACATTTTTAGCATCTTGATCACTGTCATTATAGATGGAGAGGTCTTTTGACCTAATTTTGCTTATGCTTTTACCATCTCCTTCTGCTGCCCCAAGGCTTTCAGCCTCCTCTTCTTCTTCTTGATTTTCAGCATTTTCATTTGTTGCCCCAGCACAAACTACTACAAACTCATTTGATTCATCTCCAACTGCCAATCCCTCTTCTTGAGTGGAGGACTAATCTTCTTCAATGGAGGGAAAGTCTTATAAACTTGTTATAATCAGATTTTGATCAATGCACGTTGCTATCCCAAGACTTTCAACTCCTCCCTCTTGGTTTTCATTTTCCATGTCTACTATCCCAACACCAACTGGTGTCAAATTTCTTGGTTCATTTTTATTTTGCTGTCCTCTGGATGTTGACAACTCTTCTGCCTCATTGGATAACTTCTCCTCATTGAGAGTTGGCTGCTCCAACTTGTTCGAACGACCCATAGCTTGAGCGATGATTTTTGTGCATGACAAGCAAGTGAATTCAGAATGGGGTGGATTGTGAAATTTGCACCAACTTGACATTAATATTTCCTCCAATCTTGGTCCATCCTTGCTGCTCAAATGTTCCTGGATCAACTCCTTGAATGCCTTGGCTGCCATGGCTATCAATTCTTCCTTCAAGTTTATGGGGGCCAAGGGCTGGAATATTTCCCAAAAGGGAATTTCTCCCTGCAAGACCTTTTCAATTCTGTCAAAGAATGTTAGACATCCCAATTCACTATGCCTGCAAGTGCAATAGATCCGACATCTATCCGCCAATGCAAATTGCTCCAATGGCTTCTTCAGTCTCTTGTTCAAATTTGCATGCAGCTGAGTGATGTTGATTTGCAAATGCTACTCCATTTCGACTCAGCTCTTGTTTGCCTTCAAAAATTTTTGATTTTTGAATTAAAGAGATCTCCTATCTCAGATTTCTTCTTTGCAAGTGCTCCTTTCGATTTCCAACTTTTAGCTTCATAGCCTCAACATGTCAGGCCCTCCTTCTAGCACCAGTTCTGTTGATGGCGTTAGGAGGAGGAGGGCATAAAATGAATCACTTCCAACCTTCAACTTTGCATTCCCCACGTGTCAGCCCTCCTTCTAGCGCTAGTTCTGTTGATGTGTTTTTTATGCACTTTTCAACACAGGTAGTGCATAGGTACACTAACTCTCTTGAAAGACAATCTTCCACAATCGGATTGCAGAACACTATCCCAAGGTCTCTCGAATGTCAGGTCATGACAGTGCTTAGATACCTCAGTAGTTTGATGTGATTTGCTGGAATCACAAGGCAGACTTACAGATGAGTTACAAAGCATGGAAGTTGGGTTTGTAAATGCAGTTTCAAAGTGCTGAAAGTGAATAAACAGTGGCTGTCCACTCAAAACAGCAAGCTCAAACTCATCAAGTTCATCTGATTTGGCTTCATGGTGATGCTTTGGATCCTACTCTAACCAAGGATTAAAGGAAATAGCAAAAGGAGAAGGGTTAAGAAAGCTATTCTAATCCTAAGCTATGAATGAATAGTAACAATGGTGGCTGCTAAAGTAGACAGGATTCCTAAACTGGGTTTTGCTTGGCCAAGAGAAACCTATAGTTGCACAAAACTAGTGCAATCTTCTAAGGACTGCAGATTTTCAGATTACACACACACATAAGCACATGTAATTGAACTAAGTTTCAGCATTGGAGTAAAGGAGCCCAGGCTAACTTTGCACAGCAGCTTGTCATCAACAAGTGCTAAAAGTATGGGCTGAAAGCTCATTAAATACCAAAACAGCAATTTCCATTATCACCTCCATTTAGAAAACTAACATTAAAACTAACATGGAAGGAAGAACCATGCATGCAATATGAGCAAAATCAAAGAGAACATCCATAAAATCATGCAATGCTATCTTCTATTACTGCAAATGCCTCTTACATCAATTCTCCCACCCTTACAAATGAAGGGCAAGCCCCTATTTATAGTTTTCCAAAGCCCAAATGAATGGCTAGGATCAATTTGTATTGAGTGTCTCAGATTCAATTACATTAGGGTTTCACCTACCCCACAATATTCAACAATTAAAAATACATTCCTTGTCTTTTCCCTATTTTGTCATCTAGTGCCAGTTACTATAGCAATTTTGTCATTTAGCTGATTGCCTTTTCATTGTAGTAGAAACTGGCTGAAATTTGTCTTTTGCTTGATGTTCTTGCAGTGTTCTTCCTTGGATCAAATGAGTCCGTCGACAAGTGGCATCAATGGATTGGTGGCCCCTGATTCGGGAAGAAAGCTCCTTAGAATCATCATCATCTGGAAAAAGCTAGGACAAGTCCCTCAATGGGCCTCTTCGATAGACCTATGGAAGGCTTCTTGACTCCTGCAAATACGAAGTGTCGTAAGTGCATTTATACATGAGTTAAGGAAAATGTCAGTCAAACCTACAAATTCCCTGTTAGATTTATCCATGCATCATCAAAAGTTCTTGATATTCATATTTGGAGCTCATTTGGACGATAAACATTAATGCGTGCTTCAAGGGTGAGCGCTAGAGGGCGGAAAGACGGCGGAAGAAAGCCAGAAGGCAGACAGTAGACAGAAGCCAAAACAGCCGGGAAGAAGGCGGGCTCTCGGATGTTCAAAATAGCCGGGAAGGAGGCAGGCTCCCAGATGTTCAAAACAACCGGGAAGGAGGCAGGCTCTCGGATGTTCAAAACAGCTAGGGAGAAGGCGAGCTCCCAGATGTTCAAAATAGCCGGGAAGGAGGCAGGCTCCCAAATGTTCAAAATAGCCAAGGAGGGACGAAGCCCCAGAAAGAGCCATGGAGGGCCTGGGTTCCGAAGAGCGCGAAAGAGATGGCCACTAGAAGTTCCAAACAGCCAAAGAGGGACGAACCTCAGAAACGGCCACGGAGGGGCCGGGCTCTGGAGGGCGGAAGGAAGGCAGTCGCTGGAAGTTCCAAAATGGCGACGGAGAGGCAGAACCCTGGAAACGGCCACGGAGGGGCCGGGCTCAGGCGGAAGAAGCGTGGCAGGAGAAGTTCCCAAATAAGCGGAGAGGAACCGCTTGTGTGGGCCCAAGACTCCCGAGTCCGGAGAAAGCGGTAATCGGAAGTTCAAAATAGCAGTAGAACAGCAGCCACGGAGGTCCGAGCTCTGGAGGCAGGAGGAAGCTGACCGTCGGAGTTCAAACGAGGGCGAAGCTCGAAACCACCCGAAAACCAGCAAACTTTGTGAAACCTTGGCGATTCATTTGCTTTATAAACAATCCCGGATCAATACGTGACCCCAAGTCAAAATTGAGAAGCAGGGAGGCGGCGAGGTCCGGATGCTTCAAATAGCCAAGGAGGAAGAAGGTGCGGAGAGGATTCAAAAACCATTGAAACTTAGCGAACATTGACAAAACCTTGGCGGTTCATTTATGCACTTCAAACACATCCACGATACAAAGATTTCTCCAAAGTCAAAATTGAGAAGCAGAAGATGACCCAGGGCCTTGAGGATGTTTCCAAAAGCAGCCAAAGAGGAATGACTACTGGAACCACCGAAACTTAACCAAATGTTAAAAAAATCTTAGCAGTTCATTGAAACATCCCAAACGCATCCCAAATCCACCAAAAAGTTGTCCCCAAAGCCAAAAATGTGGAAACTGGACCAATAGGGGTCCACAAACGTTTTCGAAACAACCAAAGCATGACAAAAGGCAGAAAGGGGATGGGGACTTTATTTCTTAAAATTTGAATACCCAAGTAGGTGGTCTGGGTAGGGAATTGATCGTTGTTGTTTTGTAATGGTGGAGGGCTTTGGAAATGGGGCACATAAAAACAAAGAGCGAACAAAGCGACTGTCAGAACAAAAAAGGGGTCCCACTTCTCTGATGAGCGTGTGTGCAAAACATGCACAACAAATCCTAGTCCAAGTTTTGAACTACATTTTATAGAGTTAAATTTCCTATTATTAAATTTCTATTTACTATTCTTAGTTTTTTGTTTCAATTTTCACTTTTCATTTTCAGCATTTAGATTAGATTACATTAGACATAGATCATAAAAAAAAACCAAAAACAAGATCCAACACCTAAGCGACTTGGAGAAAGTATAGTTATTTGACTATGTCAAATCTCTCTTTCTAAGTTAACCTAACGCTAAAGCATTTTAGTAGTGATGAATTTGACATCTTAGATGAAGCCCTATAGGACTTCGTCTCACAAGGTTCATCCACCAAGGCCTGTTACAAAAAACCAAAACCAAGAGAAGGTAATGTGATTCAACCTCAACTCATCCTTTATCCACCTTTACAGAAACCACAACCTAAAAACAAGCCTGAATTTACTCTCTAGCCACCTAAGAATAATGTCTTACAACAATCAAGTAATAATACCATTTCTAATACATACAACACTATAAACAATCCACAATAAAGGCAACCAACACCAACAACCTTACCATTGCCTAATCCCATTTTTCCTAGTGCTCATTATTTAACTTTGCATAGTGGGAAGGAGTATGATCTTGTTGAACTTAAAAATACTCCTGCAAAGATATCCCTATGGAACTTAAATTAGAATTCACTTAACTATCACACTATCCTTCAAAAATCCTTAAAACAAGTAGTAGTTCCTCACGGTACAAATTTGAATGGTGTAGTAGCTCTAATACAAGGAATGAATATAGTTAATGTAGACATCACCTTTAACCAACATGAGATGCTTCCTTTGTAATTGAGAAATAAAAATGATGCCTTAAGGATAATAGCCAAATACAATAAAATAGGAATAAAAATGACCCTTGTTGAGAATGGTTCAATGCTTGATGTGTGGAGTGTGAAACTTTTAGATAGACTATGTGTGGATAAATAAATAATGGAACCTAACTACTTAATGATTCAAGGATTTGACAATGTAAGAAAGCAACCACTTGGTGTGCATGATTACTTTACCTATTACAATCAGAAAGGCTAACTTACAAATTCCTATTCATGTTATGCCTCATGACCTTTCATATAATCTTCTTTTGGGAAGGCCATGGATTCATGTGATACATGCACTTCCTTTGACCCTTTATTGTATCATGAAATATATCTACAACAACAAGGTATACCAAGTTGAAATAGACCTCAAGCTTGAACTTTTATTACAAGTTGAAAAAGGAATGACACATCCTTTAAGAACATTGATTCCAACATCCAACATAGAACCTATAGAAGAAGAGGAATAAGAAATGGAAACAATGTCAAAATTATTAGACGATTAGGGTTCCTTAAAGTTTACACCCTCATTTATGGGATAATACATAATCACAAGAAAAGAAGATGAGAAAAAAAGCAACCAATGGTCATGTCAAATTAGAACTTGGAAGATAATTCACAAGCATCTACCTCATTCACTATTGGAGAAGATACAAGCTACACAACAAACTTTGATGTGATAGATTATCAACAAACACCAAACTTGAAAGAAATGGAAAAAAATTATGGGAGATTCTATGAAATTGTGAAACAATTGGACTATAATTGTAAAGGATGTGGAAATAAATAACAATTAATTTGTATTCCTATAGAGCCTAACATGCAAGAGATAAAAACTGGTTTGGGGTATTGCGCTTCTAAGGTTACACAAGCAACAAAGAGACCATCATTAAACATCAACACTATCATGTGTAAACCAAAAATCAATCTCACCTTGAAACATTTTGAATTTCTTGATATGGATTCTAAACCATCATAGGAGTACTTTGAAGATGATGAAGCCTTGAATATAATTGTAGGATTTGATCAAAAAATCATCTACTACTCCTCAAAAGAAAAAGGTTACATTTTCTATGATTAGCACCCAAAAAAAAGATGTAGAAGAGGAAAGTAATCAGACAGATATGAGTAAATAAGAATACAACACTGAATTTCTAAAAACAAGTTCACTTTCTTTAGGAGATACAATTGACATACCAATGGACATCAATGATAAGGAGAAATTCATTAAGATATGAAAGTGCCTTGATGATGAAGAACAAGAAGATCACACAATGTTACTCCATGACTTTCCCAAACTTTTAACTTGTAAATATTCAAATATGCTAGGAATTGATGCTAAGATAGTGACACACAATATAGTCCTTGTCGAAAATGCTAAACTAGTTAGAAAAAATATATGAAAGATGAATCCTAAGATAACATTGATAGTTAAAAGAGAAATCAAAAAATTCCTTGAGGCTAGTTTCATAAAAACTTTAGATTATTCTCCTAGGATCTCAAACATTGTTGTAGTCATAAAACCTAACAATCATATTATGATGTGTACATATTTTTTTGACTTGAATAAAGAATATTTAAAGGATGATTTTCCCCTTCCTAATATTGACATGATAGTTGACTAGACTACAATAAATTCTTTGTTGTCATTCATGATTGGATTTTTTGGATACAATCAAATCTTTATCAACCCTCAAGATCAATAGAAAACAACATTTACAAAATTTTGGGGAACATTTTGCTGGGTCATGATGCCTTTTTGATTGAAGAATTTGGGCACAATGTATATCAACAAGCTACGACATTAATATTTCATGATTACATACATAATAATTTGGAAGACTATGTTAACGATATTCTAGCCAAATCTTTAACAAGAAAAGAGAATGTGAATTTCCTTTGGAAAATATTTAAGTGAATATGAAAATAAAACATGAGATTGAATCCGAAAAAGTCTTTCTTTGGTGTAGATAGTGGAAATTTTTTGGTTTTTGATGTATCTCACAAAGGCGTCAAGGTGAACATGAAGAAAATTAATTCTATAGTTAAAATGCCACCTCCAAAAAATATTTCTCAATTGTGCACATTACAGGGAAGAATTCAAGTTATCTATTGCTTTTTAGCATATTTAGCTAATCAAACATTAAAATTTACACATCTACTAAAAAAGGATGTGCACTTTGATTAGAATGAGGATTGTAAACAAACTTTTGAGAGTTTGAAGTAGTACCTTGCAAATCCAAGTCTATTTTACAACACACTATACAAAGAAAATGTTCATCCTTTAGATAGTCACATCATCCCATTCTCTCGTAGCATTGTTGGCTCAAAAAGATGAAAATGGTAAAGAGAATGCTATTTATTACATTAGTCGAACTTTGATTGATTATGAGAAATGATACATGGAAATAGAAACACAATGTTTGACTCTTGTATTCACTACAAGTAAACTGAGACAATACTTACTAAATGGGTTATGTTGTTAATAGAGTTTGAAGTTAAGTTTGTTTCACAAAAATCAATTAAAGGAAAAGTATTAACTGACCACTTAGTCATTGCTCCTTCAACCTAGGATTACCTAATTTAAAAACATTCACTGATGAGAATGTGTGGACTATTCAAAAATTTGATGAAACATGGGAATTATATTTTGATGGATCTAAGTGTAAAATAGGCTCGAGTGTTGGGGTTATAATAATTCTTCCCGCAGGAAGGCCTATTCCATTATCATATCACTTAAATTGTCTATGTACTAACAAAATTGTAGAATATGAAGCATTAATTGTTAGGATGCATTCAATTTTAGCTTTGGGAGTTCAAAATATCAATATATTTGGCGATTCACAATTAATCATTAAGCAAATAAATGGGAAATATCAAGAAAAGCATGAAAAATTATCAAAATACAAGGATCTCACAATGAATTTGTTAGAGAAGTTTGAATCACTTACCATTGACAACATCCCACAAAATGATAATCAACATGTGGATGCAATGGCAAGTGCAACTTCTCTTATATTGCTTCAAGATCCTTCAAAGGATTTCACATTTACTATTCATCCAATCATGAAACCATCAATCAAGTCCAAAATCATAGATGTATTAATAACAACTATGGAAAGATCTAGTGAATGGTAGTCACCGATAGTTAATTATTTAAAAGAGGGTACCTTTCTAGAACCAACAATTAAAAAGACTCAAGATCATCTTCGCAAACTAGCAACTAAGTATATCATTGTTGCCAACTTATTATATAGAAGATCCTTTAACAACATTTTACTTAGATGTCTTAAGGAATCTGAAATCCCCATAACACTCAAAGAGGCTCATTCAGGTTCCTATGAAGGTCATTTTGGAGGAATATCATTAGTGTAAAAACACATTCACATGGGATATTACTAGAGACATGGAAAATTATTTCTTTGAATATTTTAAGAGATGTCACAAATATTAGGAACATAAAAATTTGATTCACGCTCCTACTTCTAAGCTTCAGGCCCAAATTCTTATTTGGCCATTCTCAATATGGGGACTAGATCTAATTGGAAAAATGTCACCACCTTCCTCTACTAGACATACCTTTATAATCATTGTGATGGATTATTTCAGAAAATGGGTAGAAGTTATTCCTCTTCAATCGAAAACTGTTAATGTAATAAATTGTTTCATATTGGAACACATTATTGCTCACTTTGGACTTCCTTCCACATTAATTTTAGACAATAGGACACCATTTAAGAAGAATGACATGAAAAATTTCCTAGAAAATTTTAATA
>VDFB02390800.1:0-24797 GCA_007258455.2 Sequoia sempervirens | reverse complement strand
TAGAAGGATTTGTTTTGTTATATATTCTTTGTTCTCTTTGTAGTTTTAATAACTTTCTCCATGCCTTGCAATCAATAAAATGTTGGTTTGATCTCTTCTCATTAATTTTAGTGTGTTTTGTATTATTTAGCTTAATAATAGAGTTTATGTATTTGTTTCTTACCTTATCATGTTATTTAAGTATTGTTACCTTCATATAGAAGTGGTTTTTTCCTATTTGAAGAGATGTATGTTGTGCATAACTTTTTTTTAGAAACCATTTTTGGATTCTATCCTTAGGCCTATTTGAGGTCTATTGTGCTTATCTCTCTCCCTCTTAGTGATTATATTACATGGGGGATGAGGTCCCTCATTTGTGACCTCACTAGTTCATAGCAATGAGTCAAAATCATTTAACCCTCTTAATAAAAAAATAGTTTAAGGAATTTTTAGACAAAGAGTTCAAGTAGTAGGCTAGACTAACCTTTGGCTATGCAGAAACACAACTTTTTGACTAAAAAAAGGCTACAAAGATACCTTTAGTGTAGTTCACAAAACTCCAAGAATATTTTTGAAGCTATAAAATATTCTCTTGATCTTAACACACACTCTAGAATTTCAATGGGGTAAACAAAATATCATCCATTCTCAAGTTGATGGATATATTATTCTTGAGAATATGCACTTGCATGATCTATGCACTGCATGAAGAACATCATGCATATGCATTACCTTTTATTTAGCGAATATGTAATTGTTAAACTATAGAATAACTCCTTTCATATTTTCAAAAGACTCTTAGTTAGAATTCAATAATTTGTAGAAAAATATTAGTTAGAATTCAATAATTTTTGGTTAAGGAATAATTGATATTTATATAATGTTGTAGCATAGATAGAAGCTCACTCTCTCTTCCTATTTTTTGAAAATATAAGAATGCAAGATTAGAACTCTATCATTTTGGAAATAATAATGTAACTTTGGTTTAAGCCATGAATAGAAGAAGTTAATCTAGTTATTAATCATTGATATTCAATTGGTCTCTCTCCAAAGGCAGAGCAAGGGCCCACTCTAGCCAAAGGATAGGGATTGGTATCTCTTAGCATTAGGATTTTTTATTCAATGTACATTTGTTGTTGATTAGTGTGAGATTATAATATTAAATTTATCTTCTATTAGTTGTTATTGCCTATGGTAATTTAATATTTCTTAATTAATTTTACTTTTTGATACAATTTATGATTCACCATTTGTTGCAATGTTTAATTCCAATAGATTAATTTCCTTTCCAAAAATGATAGAATGAATGAGTAGGTATCTAGTTAATTAGTTGATTTGCTTTGAGTAATTAGGAGTGTAATGTATGTTTGAGAGTGGTTAGGAGAACTACTAGGTAGATGTTTGTTGCAAATAGCCATGGACATGCCTTGGATTTGAAAATTAGATGTATAACTCTATTTAAATATATGGTGAACAATGACCCTTGTCACCCAAGCCTTTTTATACCTTAAGATATTTTATTTATTAACCTTTCCTCCTACTTTTATATATACCTTTCTAGAGAATTTATAGCCAAAATCTGGGGATATATATCTTTAAATTGGTCTCATATGTTGTTTAGGACTAGATATGGTACCAAAGTAACCATAAAGGTTGAACCTATCTAAAAAAACATATTGGGACATGGGCTGATGCAAGAAGTTGGGTACACAAAAAGCTCAAAAAGTGGAAATGTTTTTGCTGTTTTTCAGAATTTGTCACATTTGGACTAAAAATTTGAGGCACTTACACAATCAATATTAAAAAAAGTCAGTAATATGAAATCTAGAATTTTGAATCTAGTTTCCAAATATGTAAATTATTAAAATACTCAGATTATAGAAATTAAATTTTGATAGGGATCTATAAAAACCACTTTTTAAAAGTCCCTGTTTTTTTACCATACCAAGTAGGTGTACGGAAAACACTTTTTGAACCAAATAAAATTATTTTCCTAATTTGGAAAATGAGAGCTAACAACATGAAGTTTGATGTGGATTTTTTTTTGTAATTTTTGGTTGAATATTTTTTTTTTTATTAATTTTTTATTGGCCTTAATTGGTGTTTTTAAAATCAACGTGTAAGGAAAACATAATTAGACCTAAACAAAACATTTTTTGACTCTTTTTTTTTCATTGTGTAGAGAATTTTCTGAAGGTTGATTCCATATAAAAATTTTTACAAGAAACTTAACCAATAAAAAGTTATTAAAAAACCAAAAAAACCTGATATTTCAAGTTTAAGGACTAGTTTGCTTAGAAATTAATTAAAAAATAGCAAACAAAATCCAATCTTAACAAAAGTTATATATTTAGAAAGTAGACATTGTGTTCTCTAATGGTTTTTAATTTTATAAATTCATTCAGAAAAAAAGTTCATCAACTATGTTGTCAAAGTTGGACATTCTTCTTCAATTTGCCTTAGTTTTTTAGTTGTAGGTCACAGGCTAAGGCTCGGATTTCCAATCCTTTCCCAAGTCTAAAACCAAGGCTGGTTGTGGTGTAAAAATTCAATTTTTAAATAACGCGTACACGTTATCCAAATGAAATGCGTACGTGTTTCATAACGCGCATATGTTTCATAACGCGTACGCGTTACCCATTGACCTGTTGGGAAAATGTAACGTGTACGCGTTATGAAACACGTATTTGTTTTTTGAACATAACACGTACACATTTCTAATATAGTCGTTTTTCCCTAATTTAGAAAATTCTGGTAAAACACGATTTTCTTGCAACATTCATTTTCTGTAGTACGGTCTGAAAGTGCCATTTTCTTCATTTTTTATTGCAAATTTGTCTTGTGTAGGGCATATTCTATTCAAATTATTAGAAGATACAAAGTGTAGGTTGAATTTTTTGAAGTGGAATCAAGTGCAAGAACTTTTTACAAGAAGATTTGGAAAAGTGAAGATTTTGGATGTACTTATGAAAGTGTTTTACTTAGGACTTTATAGAAAAATGATCTTCATAGTATAGTTTAATTTGAATATTTAAAAGGAGGTGGGGTGAAAATAAGTTCTTAGATTATTATTTTAATGATAAAAGGGTTTGCCAAGTAATATAGGTGTCATAAAGACAAAAAGATGTAGAAAGTTAATGGCCACGAAGAAGTTCAAATAAAGATAAGGAGGCAAAAGACAAAGGAAAGGAGAGGAATATCAAATAGGATTGAGGCATCTAAGTTCAAGAATGTTGAAAGCCATGAATATTAAAGAATAGATAAGATGATAAAATTAATAGGTCGTGGAATATAAAAATGGTCGGAACAAACTTCTCTGTAACTAACTGAATAATCGCTCGGCAGCAGTGTGTCTTCAAATCCACCTCCCAATGATATGGAAAATGCACCTATTCAAACAATCTATCTAGGTATGTGTTCAAACCCAAGTTTTGATAATATTGATATTGCTTATTTAGATGAAGTTGGATACACCATTGATGAGATCAATAATATTAGGGTTGAAACAATGCAGAAACAAGAAAATGATGAAATTATATCTTATGAGAATGTAAATGAGAATGAAATCCCTCATATTGATGAAAATGATAATGAAATCCCTTTTACATTTGAAAATGAAAATGAAACCCCTTGTGTGAATGAAAATGAAACTCCTATGGATGAAGGTGAAAATGCTTTTTTCACAATTGAAACAGATATGCTAGATAACCTTTGTGGTAAAGTTTCTTCGAGACAAATTAGAAATTATGGAAATAAAATATATAAAATGTTTTTTTATAGAAAGAAATTAGGATTCCAATGTCAACTCATGGTGCAATTGATGAGAATGTTGAAAATGAGAAAAGTGATGAAAAAATTAGGTGTTTTGTAAAGCCAAAAAACAAAGATGATTCAGTAGAACAAGTCATATATAGTTTTGCTAATGCTATTAATATTATTGGTAAGAAAAGTCGATCGAAAGATAAGAATGCGGCTCGTCGTGCAATAACAACTGCTCTAGTTGATAAAATAACTTCAAATAAAATAATGCTAAGTAAGATTAGTAAATGTGTAAAAGTAAATCCTAGAACTTTGATAAGAGCTGCTAAAAGAAGAGAAAGTATTGAAAATGATCCTATTAATCAATGTTGGAGTTTTAGTGGTAGACTCCCAAGATCAGACATGAAATTAACTAATGAAATTAAATATTTAATCCATAATTTTTTGCATGATAATACAAGAGTATCACCAAACATTAGAGATGTCTTAAAATTAGAATTGGAGTTCCAAAATTCACTTAGACCTCATCCAAAGCATCTCTTAAGATATGACTCAAATTAGATTATAAAAAAATTTAAGATGCTAATCTTACCATTGAATATTAACATAAGTCCAAAGATCATTTTGAAAAGGTATAAGAAGCCTTGGTATATTTAAAATTAATAAACAAGCGAATCTCTTATTTGTTGTAAGACTCATGTACAATTTGTTATTATTATGATATATATTTCCGATATATACGATGCACTGCATGCTAACCAAATTATGCAGGACATTTGTGGCATTAATATGCCACCTGAAAGAATCAAATATTTTATAGTAGGTTTGTTTTGTGATCCCTCTTTAAAAGGAAACTCATTTTTTTTAAAAGCATGCATTTTTGGAGAATGCGATAGATGTGGTAACTTTTCATTATTAGGAGAATGTATGCATGATAGTAGTTTAGATGAATTTGGACAACAATTAGTGGATGTAAAAAAAATAAAAATGTTGAGTATTCTTTAAAAGATGGAAAAACGGGAAAACGTGTTGAGCTAATTGTGGAAAAAGTTAGTGTGCATACTTTTATTAATGAATTTAAAGATAAGTTTGTACCTAAATATGTTCAACACTCTCATAATGCTCATTGGCTTGATAATCAATTTTGTTTATGTAAAAACACATTCCCAATTGGAAGTATATTGTCAGTTGTTTATTTTGTTGAAAATTATACTCTTGCTCCACAAGAAGAAATTCAATCACAGTATTATAATTCAATGCAAGTAGCTATATTTGTTCACATTGTTTATAGACATGCAAAAGATAGTACAGAAGATAATAGAAAAAAATTGAGAGAGTACCATTTTTATGTAAGTGATAATCGATTACATTCATCTGAGTTTGTAAAATATTATTTTGATATATTTTATAAAAATTTAAAAGAGAGAGGAATTCAAATGCTAGAACATCTCATATGGTCAGATAATTGCACGGGTCAATTCAAAAATGCTAGAATGTTTTATTGGTTATGTAGAGTTCATAAGGAAAATAATATCCAACATATATGGAGTTTTTTTGAAGCTGGTCATGGTAAGGGAGAACACAATGGAGCAGGTGCATGTGTGAAAAGAGCTTTTGCTAGAGAGCAACTAAAATTTGAGGATGCTGTGAAATTTAGAGATGCATGTGCAATTGTAGATTGGTGCAATACCAAATTATCTACAAGAACAAGTGAGAGCTCAATAATTTGACGCTTCTTTTGGTTAGTTGAAGAAAATGATATTTTTTCTCGACAAGATTGTGAAACAATTAATGGATCTACAAAATGGCATTCGTTTAAGAGTTCAATTGCAAACACATGGACAATATGGACAAGGGAGTTGGCATGTTTTTGTCAATTTTGTATTGCAGGTGATTGGGAGGCATGTGAAAAAACGGAATGGGTCGAACAATGGCAACAAAGAGCCTTAACGCCTACATCGACAAATGTTCAACATGGAACGATAATTGAAGATAATCAAGTGTTTGCATAAGAAGATTATGATCGTGTTTTGGATCTTGTACAAGAAGGTACATTATTTATTGAGTTGAATTTTGTATGTATGGATGTTTATATGTGAATTAAATATAAGTCACTTTTTATTGAATTTTGTATTTATTTTTGCAGGACATGTGTATGTTGTTGTTGCACCTGAGGGGAATGAAGAGGAGACAAATTACTGGTTGGCTAGATGTGTTGAGAGAAAACATAAGTTGGCACATCCTAGAGTGGATGATGACAACTTTGAGTATCCAACTGGTTCAGTAGTTGTTGTTGGCACTTGGCTTCAAAAATATTTGATGAGAAAGAATGGCTTGCCTACATTTGAAGATTATGAAAGACACAAGAAGATTATACATTATTCACATTTGATTTTGGCAACCAATATAAAACTAGTTGGATATCAAGGGAGGCCTACTAATAAATTTTTATGGACACTTTCAATGGATGATCGCGAGACAATCATAGATGCATTAAAAAAGAGAGGATCACGGATGGTACAGCAGAGGAGTAAATAAATGATATTGGTAAGTATATCTAGTTGTTTATATAGTTAATTGATATATATATATATATATATATATATATATATTTATGTTAATCATTTCCTAATTAAAGTTTTTTATATCATTTTTGTTCAGGTCCCCAAAGGTGGATGCTTTACAAACTGAGAGGAGATGCACATATGTACAATGGAATTCAAATATAGAATAGAAGTAACTATATATAGTTCCTAGATACATTTAATTATTAATTGTAATTCATTATCTCAACTCATAATCCACCCTCTTTTCATCCCTTAATCCATCCTCTTAAAGCACCCATAAGTCATATCCTCTTACATCCATGAAATCCATAATCTTGCATTCCTTAATTCCTCTCATAATTCCCCTTAAGCCATCCTCTTAGGGCACAGTAACCATATTATGGAGTTCATGACATGCATCCCTTAATCATTATCATACATCCCTTTATTAATTCTATCGCTCCCTTAATTTTACCTCTTACATCCCTTCAATCCACTCTCTTTGTCCCTTTGAGTCATTTATCAGCTCCTTAATCCACCCTCTTACATCCCCTTAAGCCATCCTCTTAAAGGACTCTCATGAATTTCCTTAAGCCATCCTCTTAGGGCCTCCATATTCCTTCCATCCACTGTCCACATCCATTTATCCTTCCCTTATTCCACATCCCCTCTCCATCCCTTTTAGTCCATTTTATCCAACTCCCTTAATCCACATGCCCCATCCCCTTAAATACATCCTCTTAAGGACTCTCATAATTCCTTGTGTCCCTTAGGGACTCTCGTTCCCTCCATTGCATCCTCTTAGGGCCTGTTATCCATGTTGCTAAGGTTCATCCTTAATCCACTATCTTACATCCCTTTAATCCATTCTATCAACTCCCCTTAATCCACCCTCTTACATCCCCTTAATCCACTCTCTTACATCCCTTTGAGTCATTTTATCAACTCCCCTTAATCCACCCTCTTAAATCCCCTTAAGCCATCCTATTAAAGGACTCTCATAATTCCCCTTAAGCCATCCTCTTAGGACCTATTAAGCCATATCCTAGGGTTCATGAGATGCATCCTCTTAAACCATCCTCTTAACTCCCCTTAAGCAATTCTCTTAAGACCCCCCTTAAGCTATATATACTCTTAGGTCCCCTTAATCCATCCTCTGGCCAACATCTTTTGAATTTGTATGGAATTTACTATATACTATTCTTTTCTCGCAAGGAATTTTTTTCTTAAATGACTCATAAAAATTGTAGTTACTTACATTAACTATTTTTGCAGGTTCTCATCAAGTCGATCTACGAAGTGATTGTTGAACTGAAAAATTATTTTATCAAGAGACTATGTAAATGTCAATTTTTGGTCTTCACCTAAAAGTTGATAAGTTTTAATTGTATCTACATGCACATATATGTTTCATCATATTATATAGTTGTAATAAACATCTTGATATACATTATATATGTTTGTTCAATGTCACTTTTTAAATATCTTGTTCCAATTTTATAGATTATACATTTCATGTCTTGTATTTACCACATTTTATATAATTATTCAATTGTATAGATTATACATTTTATACATACAAGGAGATAGTTTTTTGTTTATTGATTCAAATATTTGCTATCTAATTGGAAAATAGTTAAAATTACCTACCCTTAATTTATTATGAATATGATCTAAACTATTTAAGGAATGTTTTAATTTGTCACCTAACCATGTGATAAATTATATATATTAAATTTGATTCTAGATAAGAATTTATATAGTGCATGTAATACTTGAAAAATAGATAAAATATAAATAGTCTAATGTATGAGTGCATATAATCATGAAAATGAACATAACAAGATATCATAATTGAATGCATATATAATCATCATATTAAAGTCAATTGATATAAATAAACACAAATATGATAATAACATGTTCAAAGTAAAACTAGAGATAGATAGTCCATATAATTTATATGTAAAGTCCAATACATATATTTAAATAAAACTAGAGATCTATAGTCCATAAAATATAAAACCATCTAACTTTAAGGCTGATTGGTCAAATCAAGTCTCCTCTTTGTTCCATGTTGACTAGATGTACCTGCATCATGCTGTAAAAGAGTACAAGAAACTTGAAATTAGATTTAAATTTATTTAAATTTTTTCATATAATTAAACACATTTAAACTTGAAAATATAATCTTTTAGATAAAAATAAATTTAATTAAATATCTAGTTTTTATATAGTAAAAATGATTTCTAGTATGCATAAATTACCATATGATCATGTGAATCTATAACTGGCACATTTTCTTCAATGGGTAGCATAACTGTCACTTGAGAAGTGCAAATGCCTGATCTACTATACCCTGCACATTCATATAAAGCAAACAATATGTGAAAACCTTGAATATATATATATATATATATTTAAAAGGTCCGTAAAAATTGTATAGGAGATTTAAAGTAAAGTTTACAACCTCAAATGATATGACCTCATGATCATGCACCTGAGATTGCCCATGCATAAATGCCAATGATGTCTTAGGTGCGCGGCCTGCCATGGGTATCTCATGAAATTCTTGCATATAGATGTACAACAGTTTGTATAGATCATTGACACATGTGTATGTAAATGAAAAATTAAATTAGATATATGATGTCTATTTAATTTAAACTTAACAAACTTTTGAAAGCATGCACCTGAGTTGATGATGTCTCAGGAGCGCTCACCACTGTAACTTGTGGTTGGTCAGTACTAGGTATTGTATGACCTCCCTGCATCTAGATAAAATATATCAATTCACACATGTGTACAAATTCAAATTAAATTAGATACATAGCCACACAAATTATTTAATATATATTGGTTCAAGTACCTGTCCAAAAGGTGAGCCCAGATCTACAACACTTGTCATATGCACACGATGATCATATTGAGTTTCAGGCATCACGTGATCATGCGTCTACACCAAACACTTATTGAATTAATATTATATTATATATATAGTTTGATGTTATTATTTACGTGAATTTTTCATATTTCAAACTTGAATTAAATTTAAGTTCAAAATATGAACATACCTATGTAGGACGATCCTTAGAATATAGTAAATCTAGGTATGACCCCATCCCAGATGCATGTGTGTCACCTGAAGTGGATGTCTCGGTATCCCTATAGCCTGAGCCTCCATGCTCTCTATTGGCCACTTCAATGGCCACGTGTGTAGTCTGTTGAGTGAGATGTCCTGAAAGTGAACTCAATTCTCCTAATGTCGATAACATGGTCTTATGTTGAAATGCAACGGGAACACTAGGAGAAGGAAGAGGAACAATAGGAGTAATTGGAGCACGTCACTGAGGATCGACATGTGCTCCTAGTCTATGTTGGGGCATGCCACGCCCAACTCCTTGAAATGACCTCATATCAAAATAGTTGGGTTTTTTACCCAACTCAAACTCAGCCCATAACTTTCTCAAAAAGTATAAGGGCACCTCACTGTTGCCATGTGGTGGAGTATCAAACACCATCCACCATCTATCCCAAAAATGCCCGGCTATCTGCGGGTGCCTACACCATAAAATTGAAATTCATTTTTTCGTGGGTGGAATGGGTTGGTTTGTATGGGGATTAATAAAATATTGGCACATGGCTTGTTTGGTAATTTTCAGGTCATTGATTTCTTTATATGACAATCCATCCACATAGAATTGTCTCCTCTCTTCTCTCCATTGATGGAACCTAACTAGGTTTGCATCAATAGATCAAACAGAATCAATAATAGTTTGCATCATAGATGCAAATCATGCGAGATGAGGAGGGAATATAGGCTCATTCTTTATGAGATCTATATTTCCTTGAATGACAATGAGGTTTGCTTAGATATTCTCTCTTAATTGATCTCCATCAACTACAGGAGGGGGTGGAGGTTTAGGTAGTGGAGAATGTGGAGGTGTGTTAGGGTTATGTTCATGTGGTGGATTGGGATGTATGGGATCTATAGGAATTTCTTGATTGGGCATAAAATCCTCTAAATTAAACAATGGATCCATGTGAGCAATGATATGGCAACTGCATGTTAAACAATTAAAAAATATATATCAACAAACTAATTAAATAATGCACACAATTTGAAAGTTATTTAAAAATCACATTGAACATGCACAAATTCAAAATATATTTCATTTGAAGACCATTTGATTTATAACATTATAAAATCCATAACATTAAAAATTCATAGCATGTACACACATTAAATTGAGTCTAGTGTGGGTTGTTAATATGAAGGGTAGATTTATGAAATTATGGGGTTTTATTAAAATTTATTTAATCTCATTCATTATTTTCAAATAATACTAAAGATAAGAATGAAAAATTAATAGAAGACATTGAAAGGGACACATAGATATATTCACCAAATTTATCCCCTTAAGAAATGTCAAATTCCCCCTTAAGACATCGATTTACGATTTAGGGTATAGGATGGCTTAAGGGGATCTATGTGTAGTAAGGTCCTAGGACAAAATGGTCCATGGCTTAAGGGAATAAAATTTGGTGAAGTTGCCTAAGGCAACCAAATTTCATTTTAAGGTCATACAATTCAAAATGAATAGATGTATTAATCAAGTATGACAAAATTTAATTAAATCCGAGGACATAAATTGATTTATCTAAATTTTCAAATTTCATGTATATAGATACTATTATAGTTTTTTATATTTTATATATCTTTATTTGTGATTAAATATTGTTAAAGGCTACCTCTAGGAATACTCTCCTAGGTCTAGCTAATCCCAAAGTGAAGGAAAAATTATTCATTCTCAACAATCAGAAAAATGCAAGTACAAATATCATGAATCTATAACATGCAAGTACAAATATCTAAAAATGCTAGAGGGTTATCTAGGAAATTTAAGCAACCAAAATATTCCACAACCATCACTTTGTACATCCAAATAGAAGAACAAGGTTTTTTGGGAGCTTCTAGGTCACTAAGAGATCAACTCTACAACTAACATGTAATGAGGGTTCAATAATCCAATTCTTCTATTTAACCATGGATTTAAAGAATGAAACCAACATAAGAACTTTAAATAGTATTCAAAACAACTAGTACTTTCTCATGTAACTAAGAAGCCAAAATCAAGAACCCAACATGAAAAATCTTCCATTTTACATGACCACATAATACATGAAAATAGAAATTTAATCTTAGAGGATAGTCTCATAATACCAAATAAGATCTGCAAGTCATAACCATGAAACATGAAAACACATCACCAACTCCAAGATCTTCCACCTTAAGCATTCTTAAATTCCCACAATATTTCTATGCTCAAAAACAAAATGGAGGATTACCCAAAACTCACAAACCATTGATCAATAACATGCAAATAGATGGAACCCAAAAAACCCACCTCAAATATGATAAAAAAATCTTATGTAAAATTCCTACAAACCCCTTAATAATTAAACTTTAAAAAACAAGATTAAACTACTAAACATACAAGTATTTCCACATCGATCTTTCAAGGAGAATATTATATGAAGCAATATAAAAAAAAATAGAATCCTTTGGCATGTAAACAACACTTATAAAGGAAAAAAGAGAGAAATAAGAATATATGCAACTATAAGAAGGAAAGAGATATAAATATACTTTATGAATCCTATTTCAAGAATAACTATCCTCTAATTTACCACACAACTCAATGCATTGTTAGATGATTTATGGTTATAATATACTCATAGGGATTCTATAGAATACAACAATGATATCAAAAATCCTAATCCTATGAAAAAAAGGATAGAATAACTCTATAAAATACATTGCATACATCTTCTACCCCAAGAATCCAATATATAGACATAAGGATTCCTAGGAAATAACAAAATGGCAACACCACAGTCACTAATAATGCATGAAAATACTATGGTAAGTAATTTTTTATGACTCTCACATGTGTTGACCCATCCTAAAATAGATAATAACTCTTACACAATCTCTTTATTTCAACTTCACTATACAAGTTGGCCTAAGTAACTCTCAAGAACTCATCTAAGAGACACAAGATCTCTATAGTGGGACAAAGTAGTTAAGAAGAAATTATAAGTTTAACACTAACATTAAAATTTATAATCTCATTCATTGTTTTCAAAGAATACTAAAGATAAGAATGAAAAATTAATAGAATACATTCAAAGGGACACATAGATATATGCTAGTGACCTAATTGCAATGTACAAAATAAACAAAGATGAGCTTGAGCTCTACTCACCAAATTTTGAGAACTTCTTTGATCCCCTTAAGAAATGTCATATTAGGACCCCTTAAGACATCGATTTACGATTTAGGGTGATAGGATGGCTTAAGGGGATCTATGTCTAGTAAGGTGGACTAGGAAAAAATGTTCCATGGCTTAAGGGAATAAAATTTGGTGGAGTTGCCTAAGGCAACCAAATTTAATTTTAAGGTCCTACAACAAAATGAATGCTAAATAAGGGTTTAGGGTTTAGATTTAGAGATTTGATGACATGAAAACATATAGAAGACACATGATGGATTTTGAACCTATTTGGACCTCCAAGCACTCTTGGATGATTTAAAAAGGAAGAGGAGATCTAAACCCTAAACCCTAAACCCTAGACCCAATTTTTTTTCTAATCATATATTTTTTGAAATGTTTCTATGACATAGACTCTTCCTTTGAATATTTATATAAATTCTAGACGTGCATGGCTTTTCAAAAAAAGAACCTAACTGCCACTAAGTGAGGAATCAATTAATCAATTCAATAAATAAATAATCTTAGAAAATAAACCTTTGGTTATAGAATTGAAAGGCAACCAAATTTAATTATAAGGTCCTACAACAAAATGAATGCTAAATTAGGGTTTAGGGTTTAGATTTAAAGAGATTTGATGACATGAAAACATATAGAAGACACATGATGGATTTTGAACCTATTTGGACCTCTAAGCACTCTTGGATGATTTAAAAAGGAAGAGGAGATCTAAACCCTAAACCCTAGACCCAATTTTTTGTCTAATCATATATTTTTTGAAACGTTTCTATGACATAGACTCTTCCTTTGAATATTTATATAAATTCTAGACGTGCATGGATTTTCAAAAAAAGAACCTAACTGCCACTAAGTGAGGAATCAATTGATCAATTCAATAAATAAATAATCTTAGAAAATAAACCTTTGGTTATAGAATTGAAAGGCAACCAAATTTAATTTTAAGGTCCTACAACAAAATGAATGCTAAATTAGGGTTTAGGGTTTAGATTTAGAGATTTGATGACATGAAAACATATAGAAGACACATGAATAAATTTTTACAAGTAAATGAGAAACCCTACCACCTAAACTTAGTGATTTGAATAAAATATGTGACATTCTAGGAATAGCTTCAATATATCAACAATTAGGAATTTTAGATTTCAATTATAGGTAAGTTGTTGAGTTATGATGGATTTTGAACCTATTTGGACCTCTAAGCACTCTTGGATGATTTAAAAAGGAAGAGGAGACCTAAACCCTAAAACCTAAACCCTAAACTACAAGTTTCTCAAAAAAGTAATTTGAATTTTCCAAATTGAAATGTTCATGCTACAAGTTAGCTTTGATACACTAGTTTAGAGAAAGTACAACATTTAGTTTTCCTAATCGAGAACAATGCCACTACACATGAGAGTTAAAATATGAATTAGATTACACACTTGTCCTATAGATCTTATGAATAACATCCTATAAATTAAGGTTTAAATATGATCATAATGCATCCTTACATAATTCACAAAGGATCTCACCCAAATAAGAGAAATGGGTAGAAATCATTCATGTTTCACATTTTAATATTTATTTGATTTAATAACATTTATGTGTCTAGCTCTATCCATATTGCACATAGTCTATCTATAGCCCATTTTAGTTTTAAATAAATTAGGGTAAATAGCCCATTTTAGGTTTACATAAATTAGGGTAAATAGGGTTTTAGGTTTACGTTTTAGGGTTTAAGTCTAAAGATTAACCTATGTAAATTAGTTTTTAGGGACCTATGTAAATTTTGTAACCTAGGGTTTCTAGGGTTTTGAAATTTCTAAGTTTTAAATGTGTTCAATTTAGGTTTAGTTTTTATGGTTTTCAATTTACAATTTAAATTTCTTTGTTTCGTTGATGTTTTTGGTTTTTTAAATGCAATTAAAAACAATAAAACATTGAACAAAAACACACTAAACAAACAAAAATTGAATACTAATTAAAAAACAAAAAAAAAGATATAAAGCAAAAAAAATATGAAGAATTCAACTAACCTGGAGGTCGACAAGGTCACTAGTGTCAATGGGAGGAGGTGGCAGTCAAAATTTTGTGGCCTCTACAACGCGTACGCACTCTCCTTTTTTCTCCTCAGTCTCAAATCAGAATGGTGGAAAATGAATTACAGTCGTTTATTTAAAAAAATAAATACTTTCTCGAAACGCGTATGCGTTTCAAAATGCATACACGTTCTAAACACGTATGCGTTTCAAAATGCATACACGTTCTAAACACGTATGCGTTTCAAAACGCATACACATTCTAAACACGTATGTGTTTCAAAACACATATGCGTTCTAAACAGGTACATGTTTCATAATGCGTACGCGTTTTAGGTTCGCATAGCCAAGTCTGAATGCATACACGTTCGGATCCAGGCTCGGGTACCCTATCCATAATGCATACACGTTTCTTTAAAAACACATATGCATTTCTTGTGAAACTTTCTTTTTCTTGAGATTTCCCCTCTTTGTGTACCCAACTTCTTTCTTTTACCCACATATAATCCTAGTCCTATTAATATGAATTGTATCATACAAGGCAAAAATGAAGATTGTGCTACTCCTGAAGTTGTCACTTATATAGAAGAAATTATAGATATTCTATTGGATGAATGGGGAAATATTTTTTATTGTAACCCATATGATGGTGGGGAAGAGATAGGGTTGGGAACCTATTTCATTCTTGAAGAAAATTATTTTATTCCTAATCTTATGAAGCCTCAAGAAGATGTTGGAGGTATGTAGAAAATGCATTTTGATGGTTTGAAAAGCAAGAATGGTGTTGGTGTAGGTGTAATGTTGGTTTCTCCCAACAATGAAAATATTAATTTTATTTCAAATTCTAGTTCTCTTGTACTAACAATGTAGTTGAGAATGAGGCCTTGACTTATGGTTTTAAAATAACACAAAATAACAGAGTCAAATTATTGCAAGTTTTTGGAGATAGTGAGTTACCTTGTGAATTAGATTAGAGCTCAAAGTATAGCGAAGAACAATATTCTCAAGTCCTATAAACATAGGGTTTGGGACTTGATTAAAGACATTGAGGAATTTGGCATCCAAGCTATCCATAGAGAACAAAACAAAGATGTTGATAGGCTTGTAGTATTCAAAGAAAACTTGGCATACCAATAGGCATCATAGAAGCCCAAGAACAACATATGAAGCTTTTTACATAAGGATTGTTGTCCCAAATAACCAAGTAGGTTGGAAAGCATTTGATAGTGATCAATAAATTATTATTTTTTGCAATATGAAGGATTTTTTTCCACTAGAAACCAATCTAGATTGCAATGAACATATGGTGATAGGATAATGCAATTGTATACTAAAAAATTGCTAAAATGCCTCATCACTTTGAAAAATATTTTTAATTCAGATGGTTGGTCTAGAGATAAGAATATGAACTTGGTTTCCAAGGAAGGGGACTATAAGCAAGTGCTTGTAGCAAAAGATAAAATTTTGAAATCGGGAAATATATGCTCTAAATATGAACAACAAGCTTTCATTGAGCTTTGTCAATCTTATGATGATGTGTTTGCATGGAATTATGAGGACCTTAGAGGTGTTGATCCTGGTTTAACCCAATATACTATTGAGTTAGACCCTAGTGTCAAGCCAATTAAGAAAAAGAAATATATGCTAACCCAAAGATTGATCCATTAATGAGGAAATAATTGACCAAATTATAAAAGCCAATACAATCTTTCCTATTAAGCACTCCTCTTGGGTGGAAAACCTATTTTTAGTAAGAAAAAATAATTGAGATATTAGATTATGTGTGAAATTTAGGGACGTTAATAGAGCTTTTCTCAAGGACCACTATCCTATCCCCTCCATGGAAAAAATATTGCAAATGGTAGGTAGTTCAAAAAGGTTTTCTTTCCTGGATGGGTATTTAGGTTATAATCAGATTTTAGTCCAAGGTTCAAACTAGTATAAGACTACATTTACTACTAAATGGGGTATTTTTCCATATAGAAAGACTCCTTTTAGACTTACTAATTTTGGTGCAACCTTCCAAAGAGAAATGGGCATGGATTTCAAGGATATTCTAAATGGCATAGTGTTAGTTTATCTTAATGATATCAATATTTTTTCCAAATATGTGGTTGATCATTTGAATCATATAGATAAAATATTCATGATATGTAAGGAATATGGTGTGTCCTTGAACCCCAAGAAGTGTGTATTTAATACCAACCAAGGTAAAATTTTGGGGCACATAGTTTCAAAAGGAGGGGTTTTCCACTAATTCAAAGAGAGTGACATCTTATCTCTTCCTCTTCCTAGTCATACAGACTTACAAAGTTTCTAGGGAAGAACCAACTTTGTGAGGAGGTTTATTCTTAATTTTTTTAATTAGTTGAACCACACACTTCTATGTTAAAGAAAAGTACTATATTCATTCATACAAAAGAAGGGAAAGAAAGTTTTGAAGCTACCAAGAAATCAATTTCTTAGGCTCTAATAGTTACCAATCCAAACTATGATAATGATTTTACCCTTTACACCTTTGGAGGAGATTCAATCATATAAACTATCTTGACATAGCAGAATGACTAATTGGAGCAACCAATAGCCTTTATAAGTGGTTTCAAAGAATATGGGTTGAAGTATGGTTATATAGAAAAGTAATTCTTTGTTATTATTAGAGCACTAAAGAAATTTAGATATATTATCTCTAACAAAAAAAAAGTTGATGGTACCCCATGCAAGTGTCAAAGAGATCCTCCTAATCAAGGAAGTTAGTGAGAAGAGGGTTGGTTGGTCACCAAGTCATGAAATATGACATCCACATCAAGATCAAAAAACTTGGAAGAGGTAAATGGATATTTGAGAAACTTGCAATATACCTTGAAGCTAATAAGAAGACCATCCTTTTGCTACAAGAAAACTGTTCAACTAAACCTAACACTCCAAATAACTGGGTCCATGACATGATCATTTTCTTGTAAATAGATGAGTATCCTCAATGTCTTGATAGGGAAAAGAGGATATATTTCACATTACAATCCATCCCTTTTATCCTAGTTGATGGTGTTTAGTTTATAAAGGACATGAACGAAGTATTGTTAAGATACACTGAGAATAATCAAATTGACAAGGTGCTTAAATATTTTCATGATGGCCTATTAGGAGGTAATTTATCTCCAAGAACTACTACTACTAAGATCATGAGAGTTGGTTATTATTGGTCAAGTTTGTTTAGTGATGCCCATAAATAGGCAATAAATTACAAAAATGTTGTTAATTTAAGTTGACCAACCCTTTTACCAATGGGGTTTAGACTTCATTGGAATCATCAAACCACCTTCTAGTGTTGGACACAAATGGGTTTTGATAGCCATATATTATTTCACAAGGTCAAAAATAATAATTTTAGTTAAGGAAGCTACTAAATATTCAATTTTGGACTTCCTAGAAGGTATTGTGATGCAAAGCAGGGGTGGAGATATCTTATCAAACACAATTCAATCAATTTGGAATAATCTGTCAATCTTCAAAACCCCAACTTGGTGTCTAACTCTCAATTCATTCATCTCTCCTTGTAGCATGCCAAACCATGAAATTTGGGCATATCTTTTAGAGAAGGCCTCAAACCCATGAAATAATTACCATTCAGGATACCTTTTATTCTCTTCTTGAACATATCAAAGTTATACATAGGGTTGTTTCAGAACAACATCTCCTAAAATGGACTGCTACACTGCCCCTTAAGCCAATTAGGCCTCTTTTACAAAGCAGGTGTGTGATATTCCTCTTCCAGATCACCAAACTTCATTACCAAACCTTAGAAAGTAACATATGGTCTAAAACCACATATTTTATCACTTTATTCAATCACCAACTCACCTAACCACAAAACCCTACTCCTACTTGTCAAAACTAGCCTAATACTTGGTGATATTAGGCTAGGACTTGCACAAATAGGGCCTTAACTCCATCCCCTGCAACTCCTATCCTACTAAACATAAAAAGAAACCTATCTAGTTCCATTCCACTGAGTTATAGAGAAATCCACCAATGGAATGGGATTTTATTCCATGATTTGACTACAAACCCTCAAAACACAGGGTTTCTAACCTATTCTCAGTAATTTGTTTGTCAAATGCTTCAAACTTAATTTAAACTCTTCAAACCAAAGTCAAAATGTTCTTGACTCATGCCATCATCAGTTACAATTCACCTTATTTCATTTAGAGATTGTACGAAGGCATACTAGTGGCTGTAGCAACAATTTTACCATAAAACACATAGAAAACTAAAGTATTTTTATTGCTTGTGCATCAAAAATTCCAACAGAACCTTGATTTGAAGTTTTTGAGACCTTCTTAAACTTTTTCGACCTCCAAACAATGGTTCACAACTATTTTTTGAACTACATGACTGTTCACCACTAAAAATGACAATTTTTTGCAAAGTTGCAAAGCAACTTTTGATAATATTTGCAACACTTAACAAACACATGACAAAACCATCAAACACCAACCCCCACATGACCCAATACATTGAAAATGGTCTATCAAGACCGTATTACATCACATTTAGAGTCAAAACACCCAAAATTCGACATTATATACCAAGATTGCACAAAATTGACAAGGTGCCCCTGCATCATATTGTGAAAATATTTGGTGTCACTTTAACCTCATTTTAGACAATAAAAAATAATTTTTTGGTACTCAAAAGTAGTGCATGGGCTATAAACTATGGTATCTATTGGAAATTTTTATCAAACTATATTACCCCTAGAGTGATGGATTGGTTGATTCTGCCAACAATAATTGGTTAGAATAATCAAGAGGATATTAGAGGAAAACCATAGGTCTTGGCATACAAAGCTAAAAAAAACCCTTGGGCTTATAGGATTACATCAAAGAGAGTCATCAAAAACTCTCATTTCATGCTTTTCTATGGGAGAGCAGAAAGACTTCCTCTATCATTAAAGTTTCCTACTCTTGAACTTGCACAATAGTTGGAGATTCTAGAGAATAATGAAATGACAATGAAGCTAGTTGAGTTGATGGAGTTCAAGGAGATAAGAAACAAAGCTATAAACACCCTTGAGGATCATTAAACATAAGTCAAGATAAATTTTATAGGGAAGTAGTTAAAAATACCTTCAAGGAAGGAGATTTGGTCTTGAAGTGGGACTACTCTAATATGCACATGGCTTATAATATTGGGATACATAAAATTTGATTCCATGTGGAGTGTCCCATACGTCATAACCAACTATAAATAGGCCAATGCTTTCCAACTTTTGGGGTTGAATGGAGAGGAACTACCTATCCTAATCAATGAGATACACCTCAAACCATATTTTTTAGGTCAAATTTTAAGCCATGTGTATATTAGAATCATTTTTTTTAAATAACTGTTTTTGCACACTTTGTATTCTCATTAGGAAAATGTATGACACTAGTTGTGCTTGTTTCCTCGAAGTGTAAATTGTACATGTCTCTTTCCTTTTTTATTGCTTATGCTTGGAGTTTCTCTCCTAGGTTATTTGTGATATTATGGTGACTTCATTCCTAATGAAATTTGATAAGTCTATTGGATCCATGATTAATAGGTAATCATCTTGCATAGGTCACCAATTTTTTTTCTTTTCATGCCTCATTTGACCCATTATTTATAACCAATCTAAGACATCCTGAATGGGTCCCCTAAGTCTCAAAGGAGCCAAAATTCTATAAAATCATGTGTAGAACAATTTATGGAATTTTAATTATTATTTTTGTATTTTTTAGAGTTTCAAACTTTCAAGGTCTCTCGTACCTTCATGCCTTCCCTATCAATCTTGACACCCAACTTTATTCCATGTCAATATTTTTTTGTGTTTTGGATCCCTCCATGCATATCAAACTAGTCATCTTGAGTGCGTCTTCCTTGAAAGTATGACATCCAAACATTCCATTAAGTCTTCATCAAATTTCATCTAAGTGTTTTGTATTTTTGATGTTCCATATCCCAACACCCCCTTTGGAATTGTTCCCTTGACATGCCCTTCCTCAAAAATTCAATTTTCCCTTCTAAGTCCCTTTTTTTGGAGTTTTAGAGTTTCATGTTCCTCAATGCCAGTTCTTTGATATGTGGTATTTGGTATCCCTAACCCTTGAAGCTATAAAGTCATAAAGAGTCTAAGTGCTTTGTATTAGAGTCATTTTTTTTGACTTCCTCATCCACCCCTTCCCTTAACACCCATTTCCCTCCATCTCTACTTCTTGATCCCTAGATCCCTTCTACTTCAAAATTTTTTAAGTCCTTCAGAATTGAACTTTTGAAATTATCATTAACTAGGTACCCATCTCCATGATTCCATGAAAATATTAAACTTTTTTTTATTCCTCTTTAAATCACTTTAGACTCAAACTTTTGGTCATTCCCTATTTTTGTGTCAGGTTAAGTCTCGCTTGAAACTCTGATCCTTACATCTCGAAAGCCTGTCACTTGATAGATTTTCTTTGTCAGCCTTCTCCTATTGCCTTCCCCATGACATTATTTTATATTCATCCATGAATCCTTTATCTTGACATCCCAAAATCCTATCACTTGATGGAATTCCTTCTAAGCCTTCCCATCTCATCTCCCCAATGACATTAATTTCCTATCATCCTTGGCTCCCCAATTTTGTTTTTTTGACACCTCTCTTTTTTTAGATTTTAGGTTTGATCATCCCAACATACCAGTCAAAATTTCCCTCCATAGTATGCTAAATCTTGGAACTCCATTGTTCAAAGTAGAAAAACTCCACCTACTTGCATGATGAACTAGGAACACTATTAATGTGTCTTCAATGCTTTCCAAATACCAGATCAAATTTGATGGCACAAAAATCATTCTCTATGCATATTGGAATGGATTCAAAGGAAGAAAATAATGCTCAACCATGCCTCAATTATTATTTGTAGAGACAATATTTGACATGCCATCGCCAAGTTAAGGTTTCAAAATATTTTGGGCAATTTTTTGGTCTTTACACTCAATCCCATAAGCTATCAATGCTCATAAGTATGGTAGGGATGTAGATGAAGTTCTCTTCATGTTTCTATATTTCTATAAACCTCAAAATTACATGTTTCTTTTATAGAGCATTGATATAAATGATGGCTAGGTCGTGGGCAATATCTATAGAATACCCATGATAGATCATAAAATCTATGATAGTTTTGGCACTTTCCTTTGAGAGTATTAAGGAACCAACAATCCTCTTTCAATGGAGAGTTATTAGTTTTCAACAAAAGATATGCAAAAGGAAATTCATTTGTAAGATATTCTTTCTCTCTAGAGTTGTAACAACTCACTCAATACCTTGCAATCAATAAAAAATTATTGTTTTTATCTTTTCTCATTAGTTATAACATGTGTATTTTGTAGCTTAATAACATGGTTTGCATATCTTTTTCTTACTTTATTGTGTTTTTTAAGTGTTATTACCTTCATGTAGAAGTGGTTTTTGCCTCTTTGAAGAGATGTATGTTGTGTGTAACTTTTTGCATGAACTATCTATGGATTCTAGCCTTTAGGCATATCTTGAGGTCTATTGTGTTTTTTTCTCTCTTAGTGATTGTCAAACCCTTTACCTTAATACATGCTTGTAGGAATTTTTAAAATAGAGAATTATGTGAATTTACAACCTGTTATAGGTTTCATGTGTTGTTGTGAGCAAGAGGAGAACTCAATTAATTTTTGGTGCATCACTACTTTCCTTTTTTCAGTTATTTCCTTTCTATCTTTCCCTTGTGAATTACTAAAGTAGGAATAGGCATCAAATTTGATTTGTGTTGAGTTGGATCGACACTTGCATGCACTTAGGCTTAGAAAGGAACTAACCTTCTTTGGAGGTTTGATCTCAAGTTAGCAAGGTGCCACACTTGAGTGATCATTCCCATTGTGTCTTTTAAATCCTAAATGAGGTTCAATAAGGGTACAATTTAATGTGACAACAATAACTATTAATGGCTCCATCACTCAAACTTTATGTCTTTAAATGTCAATAAGACCGGTGTTTCCTTTTGTCTTGTTCCTTTATGTTCTCATTGTCAATGCTCTTGGATATTTATTGAACCATGATAAAATTAGGATCTAATTTATGGTATAAATATCTACTCATCAATGAAGTGGCTCTTAATTCTCACTTGGCTAGTGGAAATCTATTATTCACTAAATATTCTAAAAAAAAATTAAAAAATACCCTAGTTATCCTAAAATCATTTCACTCAACTTTTGTATATCAATTATCTCTTAATAAAACTAAAGGTATGTTAACTTTTGTTAAATCCCCACCTCGATGGATACCTCCACAATGAAAATTCATAAAATAAGGTGTACTTTTTGTTAGATTTATCATGCATTAGCTAATAATTAATTAATCTTTAATTGATTATGAGTCTAATTTATCCTCACACACTTTAGCTAAACTTAGGAATGCTTTATTAGTTGAGCTTATATTGGATCATTATGTCACATCTCATGTGATGTTGACACTTGTCATGATCTAATCCCTTTCTCATTTAGGGCTTTGCTCTTATAAGCATTCAACCCTTATTGTAAATATCTCTTGGATATTATTCACAAGAAATATCACAGATTTCATATCTTCTTGAAATCTTCTTCTATAACTTTTCCTTGTTGATGAATATAGCAATTCTTGTTTGCAAATCTCTTGCGTGGAAGGTGTCTTTGTTTGTTGTTTGATCCTATGGCTCGTGGTTTTGTGCTTGTTTCACAATTCTAACACTTTAAAATATCTTGGAATCCCCTTTGGGATATGAGTTTCTTTATTTGAAATGTGGAAGTGATTCATCAATTAACTAAAAATAAAACTTTAGTTCTAGTCCAAAAAATTCTTTCTATGGAAAGGTACATCCAAATTGCTAACAAATCTTTACAATTAGTATTATCTAGATTTCATCTTGTTGGATTTTGTTAAAAGGAAACTATAAATAGTTAAATAAAAAATTAGAGGATTCTTTTGGGAAAATAGAACAAAAAAGGGTTAGTTTGTTGCTTCTTTGCTATGTTATATCAAACCATAAAAAAGGGGGTCTAGGAGTGATCGATTATTTTACACAAGGGACTTGCCTCCTAGCAAAATGAATAAGAAAAGTTCATGAATTTACAACTTGGAAGGTGCTTACTAGACACAATTTTTTTATAACCAAGGCCAACAACACTTGGAAAGAGGTTGGGTGGAAGGATAAAATCCTTATGCCATAATACGTTAAACCTGAAGCTTTAAGAATATTCTTAAGTATATGAAAAACCTAGTAGCTAGCCTCTTCTCTTCTTGAATGGATAAGACAATTGCATAGTCATGGACTAGGCTTCTCTTCATCATCAATATGGTGGAGTAGATTGATACATATAAATGATCAACCTTTGGCTCTTAATAACCAATTATATAGAAATATCTTATTTAAAAGAGGGACATTTGGGACTTCACAATTTGTACTTGAAAAAGTGATGTATAAGTTAAGCATGGTTACAAACTATCCAACACTCTTCTTAATGGCATCCGTAAAACTTTCAAGGTTCATTTTCTTTAGCTCTATAGCTAAAAATTTCAGCTCCCATCTAATACGATTTTTAAAATTTTTTTAAGGTGGTTCCTAAGCTATAATATTAAAAAATTGCCCTCAAGCTAATCTACTTAAAATTCCTCCCTCTAATCTAAACTCAACCAAGGCTTGAGATGAAATAAAGAGTGAATTGGTTTGAATCTAGGCAATTCAAATTGGGCCTTGTCAATTGGAAATCAAAAGTGAAGGCTAAATTTCAATTTTTCACTTGAAAGATTTATACACTGAAAAATTGCTCTCGGAGAATGCCTTCCTTACCTTATTGCTCAAGTTGTCAGTTGTTTGTTTTGTTCCAAAACTGAGACAAATGATCATACATAATTTTATCTTCTATATTATTTTATTATTAATATACACTATTAGAATTATCAATATGCCCATTACATTATATATAGTTACTAATATACAAAAGTCTTACTCAAGCTTCCTTGGTGCACATAAATGGCTATCTACTTGGGAGACATAAATTCTTAATTTATGTTCACAATTATGGCCTTTGGAAAGGTGCTTGGGCTCCTCTTATTAAGACGGATGTTTGTCACCCACAATTCAGAACGCGGATACACCCCTATAAAGGAGTCGAGATAACGACAAGGTAAGAGATGGCGT
>VDFB02390799.1:53576-68293 GCA_007258455.2 Sequoia sempervirens | reverse complement strand
GAAGATATTGATGGGATCTAGCACTTGTTGCAATGATTGTCCATTGTTCACATGACATCTGTTGCCTGCATCATCAAATGACCATTCACTAATCTGTTGGTACAAGTGCTACTCTACTACCAGATGTGTGAGGTGGAATCACACGTGGTACTTACAAATCAATGAAAGTATTCATCACCTAAACTTGGCAAGAATCATTCTCAGATGCATTAAATTTTTGCACATGGCAAGGACTTTTCAAATTCTACCGCTAGTGGGAGTTCAACAGATGGCACATGTTTTAAAAGGAGTAATCAAATTACACATTTTTGAAAAACAAATAGGTGGAAAATGTTTGCATGGTTATTAATCTTAATTAATACAAGTTTTATATGTAGCTGATCAAGCGTATTAACTACACACCACTTGCAATAATTAAGAATATCTATCAAAACAGAGTAAAGATTTGTTATGTGCGAAGTAAGGGAGGTTTTTGTCTCAAACAATTGAATTTTATGCATCCTGTGTAATCTTCATGATGATGATCACCTGCCATCATACAAAAATCCCGTTTTATAAGGTGAGTTGCTCTTCATTACAAGTATTATGGTTCTCCAAAGGTTTGGGTTTTCTTCATCTCATGTGAATTTGGAAATGACATCGCAAGATTTTTCTATTTGGAGGTCTCTATTTAAAGGGTAATTTTATCTCTTTCTATGTTCCTTGGGAATTAGTTTCTCTGCCCTCATTTTGCTAGGTCTGTTGGTTAAATCTAGTCTTCAACTTCGGCATCCCGGTGGGATCTTTTGACTTACATTGTGTGAATTCTATTTGGTTTCATTTAATTTTGGGTCGTAGTTGTTTAAATTGAAAAAATCTTTGGTTTGTGATGTATACAATGGAATATTTGAACAATTTTTTTTGAATTAAAGTGAAAATTAGGGAGGGTGAACTACCCTTTTCAGAAGAGGTAACAATTTTTCAGTTATCTAAAGTTTTTCAAGTGTCTTGTCCAAGTCTATTGGATATTATAAAAACTATTCTAGGCCATGAAATAATATGCCGATATTCCCCTATGCTGCTATTCCCCACTCAAGTGCTTTCAATATTCCTGTCGAATATGATGGACCTGGTGTAGTCTTTTGATTTTCTTTCAATTGTGGCACGTGAGTCATTTTCTTTAAATTACCTCTATGATGATGAGCTCCTTCAGGTTACTCAAGCATATAAATTGGAGAAAGGAAATGCCTACATTGGATGTCTCTTTCCTAAGAAATACATTAGGAAAAAAGTGGCATATAGAGAGGTTTATGGATCCATTAAGAAAGGTCTCCATAATGATGACCCATGGAAATTGTATAGGGTTCTCAACACCCATGCTCATGAGCTCGGTCCTTAGATGGTGGATAAGTGTAAGGAAAAATACTTTGTAGTTTCATTTCTTCTCTCTCACCATATTCATCATGGCCCTAGAGCAATGGCATTAGCTAGGGACGTTCAAGTTTTTCCAATTGTTGATGAATTGGGTGAAGGATGAGGACACAATGATTTTGATCATATCACCTACAAGGTTGATGCTTCTATGAACACTGGTGCTATGGAGGTTGGCGAAGGACAGTTGGATAGTGCTCTCAATATTAACGTTGGTAGGATGGATACTTTTGCTAATACAGGATCAATGGAGGAATGATGTTCAAACTTTACTCCCATATTATATATAATGTGATGTATAATCTAGTTTTTTGGTTTTTCATTACTTTGGGGACTATAATGAATATCAAGCAATAGGGCTCTTTTGATACAAACATGCCAATGTTACAAATGGTGGTTTTTTGGTTTATACAAATTAGAAAAATGAATACTAGTACTATAATTCTGGCTTATGCAATCCTTTAATTTCAGCTATATAATATACTATAGGCAATAGCCTTTTATCAAAAAAAGAAAGAAAGAAAATTACTGATACCATCCTATAAGAAGTCACAAAATTCACATCGTGGGGAAAAGTTATGCTTCATTAAAGAAAGATGAAAGGAGAGAATTGAAACTATAATAACAAGAACCTACAACAAAGTCTATAAAATATACTAGCATGTTTATGTAGAGCTTGAAACAAATCTTTCTATCACTAATAAGAAGTTGAGAAACCAACTTTGTGGTTAAAATTTATGTCACTTTAAAGCTTCCAAAACAAGAATGGTGCAACACGATTACTGAGAAAATTGATTTCTAGAAAAAACCAAAATTCAAAACTAAAAATAATCTACATCATCATGAAGAGCATGAAATTTGCACCATTTAAAAAAAATACTAAAAAATTAACATTATAGAAACATAAAAAAATCCTCCAATTTGTCCTCCAAAAATAAAATTATGAATGGAGAAGGGGCCCAAATTTTAACAAGTGCTCTGAAGAGCTGGAGTCCCTACAAGGGGGCAAAAACTATGTTTGTGATATTTGAAATTATTATGATAGTTGTGGTTGTAGATGTTTGCATAATGTGGAACAATTGTCAAGACGTTACAACATAAAGCATGATGATATGGTGTTGGAAGACAAGTTTTTTGAATGTTTGTATATATATATTTTTACTTACATTTACATACATATATACACACAAATTCATACATATGTGCATATATATGTACATCACGAAATGAGAAACAATAGAGAAATTGAGTAATAGGTGGTCGTGCTTTTGAACAACAAAAGAAAATCTTGTCTTGACTAGCCATATTTAATTATGCAGTCAATTAAAAAAGAATTAATGATCTTGAAACAAAGTGAAGTATGCAAGCAATTTACTGTACATATGCATGGTTAGATACATATGTATACATGTAAAGTTCATTTATAGTTGATAGTTATATATAAAATTGAAAATTACTTGTTCATATTTATTTCCTTATTTAATTGTAGCAAACATACTATCTATTTTGCAAATAGCTGAAAATAAAAACACTTGAAGAATGATTTTCTGAAATATATTTTAAATAAATTCTTATTTTTTTTTTAATTAAACATAAACTATTTAGATAAGTTTATACATTTGCATAATTTGTTCAAAGTATTTGAAAATTAGTCTTGTAAATATAAATTTTTCTAGCAAATTGTTCTAAACATGTAAACATTATTTGTAAGTTAATAATACTAATTTCTTGAAAGTAGATACTAATTTGAATATGCATTTTAAAAATAAATTAACCAATATCTAACAATTGTGAAAGTAATAACTAGAAAACATTAATTAAGAATCTTCTTCAAAACAAAGTATAAGTCAATTCAATTTAGACCAAAGTTGAAGATTGATCAGGGTGAGGTGAAAGCATATATATAATTAAACTTAATAAACCTAATTTTTATTCTAATCATATTTAAATTGGCATATTGCAATAATAATAATTGGACCAATTGGTGTAAAAAAATAAATGCTTACATTTTTAATTATTCAATTAAAATTTGAAATGTCTTGCACAACATATATGTGTATATTATGCATTATGTAGACCCTGGTCGATCATTTAGAGTATGGGTAAGTTGAATGATTTAATCAGTCAGATTTTTGGATATAGTTAGCCAACAATTTATGGTCTTCAAACAATGTCAGTTATGGCCATTTTTCATTGTTTGAAATAGTGTTTGTGTGTTTATGTATATATATATGTGTGTGTGTGTTTATATACATGTCTGTGTTTTCTATTTTACATTTATTTTGATATAATTTTCACTTGTTTCTATATACACATATTCAACTGGCTATCTTTTCTATTGATGTTGTAATCTATGTCTATGGAGATGGGTTATATGTACCGTGTTCAAGGCAATAGAATTGGTGTTTTTAAGTTGCTATATGTTCTATATTTTCATTCTTAGGTTGTTTGGTGATTTGCTTGAATTGTTTGTAGAAGGCCAAATCAATGGATTTTGAAGGGGTTGTGCATATATATATATATATATATATATATTTGTACATATGTATATATAGATATATATACATAGACAAATAGAGGGTTAGAATACATAAAATGAAATAGGGGTAGGTAGGCATAGGAATGGCAAGAAAATATATTGTCAATATTTGATTGAAACGTTGGGTATGGATCTCTTGTGTTACAGTAAAGGATGATTGATCATTTTCAATTTGTCTTTTGAATGTGAGCATTGAATAGGAAAATCTTTGACCAAGTTGTATGGATCACCTTGTAAAATTTATGTGTTCAGTAGTGATATTTAATCATGTAATTGGAAATTTTTTTATGATACTTATGTTGGAAACAAGCAACACTGAGAGGTGGGGGGGTGAATTAGTGTTCTGCATAAAATAATCCTTTTATTCTGATCTTTAATCCACTTAAAACATTTAATTAAAATCAATATGTAGAAACTGAAAGTAAGAAACCACACAACCATAACACAAGGATTTTTACGTGGAAACCCTGTTAGGGGAAAACCATGGTGGATGGCCAATCCACAATAAGTTCTGAGTATACTCAAAAGAAATATTACAAAATGGGAATGTACTTGCATTTAGGCTCACTACCTAGAGCTCATTGCTTAAAGATGGACTCACTGTCCTTACAATAGTTTGGAATAGATCCAAAAGAGAATGAACTGAGTATATAGCATCTACCAATGCTTGATTGTAGTTCCGGTTAAGCTCTAATGATGAACTTTTGTCCTAATGACTAATACCAAACTTATGCCCTATTTTGGTCAAGTTTAGACACAAAATATTTATGCGCAAGTGAAATTGTGCACGATATCACTCAAATACTCCTTAGAAATTTTCAACATACACCAATACACCTTCTTCATTGCTAAAAATGATATATTCGATCATCTAAATATATCCGTGACTAAGGATTTAATTGCCACAGATCGACTCAACAAATTTTAATAATATTTGCAACTTGTCAGCCCAAATCATGAACAATTTTGATGCGTATCTAAACAAGTCTGCTAGAAAATAGCTAGTTACAATAATTAAACATTTGAATTTGAAAAAAACTTAAATAAGTTCACTTTATACATCCACAACGCACCACTTACATTGAGTCGGCTCTATCAAGCAAATAGACAAAAAATATCCTACTGGACCTCCAAACTCGTATAGTAACAAATGCAACACCACAAGATTCAATGATAAGATGATCCACGTCCTCAATAAGCAATTCTAGAGATCCACAACACAAAATGATGATTCAGTGAAGCTAGCTGACTAGATACCCTATTCCTCAAGTATTTTATCGGTAATATACAAATTTTCACTTTACTTGATGGTGTGATTGAATGCATATCTGTGAACCATAGGGATGACTTCAGTTTCCATCAATGACAACACTAGAAGCCAAAAAAAATCTCTCAAAACCATATGCCAACAATCTCCCTCTTTGGCATTGATGGAAACACTTAGAGAAAAATGACTAAGTGTCAAAACTGATAAGCACACTGCCAAAATACAAAATACTGTTCCCCCTAAGAATATCAAGGCATTTTTCACTTCACTCTTATGCATATTTTCAAACCATAGGGATGACTTCAGTTGCCATCAATGACAACACTGACCAAAACCATCTCTTAAAACCATGCCAACTTAATCTCCCCTTTAACATTAGTAGCTGAGAGAAAATGATTAAGTGTCAAAACTGATAAGCTTTCTTGCCAAATACAAATACTACTCCCCTAGATATCAAGAATTTTTTTCACTTCACTCTCATGACATCAATGACAAAATTGGGGAAACCAAAATTGAAAAATTGTACAAGTATATCCAGAGACTTACAAAAATTTGAAGATGTCTACAAAGACATTCTTCAGTCCACTTAAATTTGAGTCCCACACACTTTTTAGACTCTCCAAAATAGTAATATGACCACAAAGAAGATAAGACAAGGTTTCTGCAGCTTCGAGACTTATCGGATCAGGAGTGGTCACAACACCTTTTGCTTCTTTCAAGGTATTCGCCAATATCTCAATTTTTGGACTTATCAGCCCCTTGAGTTCACTTACTCTGCTAATAACCCTTTCATTTTCATGGTCAAGCAAAGACATTACCTAACTATTTTAATGACAAACACTGTTGGTGAATGGATCAAAATTGCGGAAGTAATAATATTCTTTGCTCAATATCTTTATCTTCTTCTCATTTTTCGATGAAATTTTGACAGATTAAGAAGTAGGATTTGTGCACTATTTCACATCAACTAGATGCTAACACAACAGACATTCTCTGAGATTCTCGATTTTCTTTAGCAATCAATTTAATTAGGCTTCTAATTCTTCCCTTCTTAAATTCCTTTTTCACTTTAACTAGAGTCGAATCCTCAAAAGATTTGAAATGAGAATCTACAAAGTTTATTAATCTCTTCAACTCACCAGAGGAGGAGCCTCCTGGATCCATAACATGGGTAGGCATTAATTTCTGTAGAACTCCAGAAGCGAGTTTCAACAGTTCACTATCTTTAATGTGAGATTTCAATATTTTCTCATTGGCTTTGTCTTGAGCTATTTTGGAAACTTTCAACATATAGATTGGGGATAAAGTGGATAAGTTGATGGAACTCTCATCAAACTCAGGATCTGATTTTACCTGCTACTCCAATAGGGATTATTTTACCTCTTTTGGAATGATCTCCTGATTCTTTCCCTTATCAATCTTAGATTGAGCTTCCGAAATGACTTTTGGTATTTCCTTTTCTTCATCAGGAACTTCTTTCTCTTTAGCAATCACCTTAATTTGGAATTTAGTCACTGCAGTTTCCTCAGTGTTTTCAACATTAGGGAAAGTCAGAATATCCTCAAAAGCTGTAGGATCAGACATATTCATGTTCTCCTCATATACATTCCCTTCTTCTGACTTATTCACCTCCACATTCACTTCCTCATGACCTTCAACATATTCAGTATTGATCTCCTCAATATTTACCTTTTCCTTTGACAAGTACTCTTCTAGAATTGTCTTAGTCTTATTGATAACAACATCAATGTCACCAATCATGAGTTTGATTATTCTTGACTTGCTTCTGAAATCCTTTTTAGCTCTTTGAAGAAGTAAATCCATTTCTTTAATTCCCATTTCTGGGCACAAGTTAGCAAGAACTCTTTTCCTCAAGTTTTCTTCCTCTGTTTTGGTACTCTCTCTCCTAGATTCCAAAGCATTAAATAGGCTTGTAGGCAAGCTAGACATGATTTCAACCAAAATTTTATTGAAAATGTTCAAGTGCTTGACTACAGCTTCTTCAAGAATCTTCTTATTGGATTAATCAAAAGTCTCATACAGGTCACAGAGTGACATGAGATTTCTGTCATTTACTACTGTATTCACAACTTCCTCCATAGACATGCTGGGCTTGTCAACTTTGGTCTTTTTCTTTGATTCTTCACATTTTCTAGATGGTTTTCTCTTGTTAAGTTTGACAACATGAGTCTCAGTAGCCTTTATCTCTCTAAATATTTCTTTTGATTTTGTCTTTTCCTCTTCATTTGTGGATGCAACTTTGTAAGTTCTTGAGTTTTTATTCTTCTTTCTTCTTCTAGAGGCTTTGGATTGATTTGGCTATGGTACAAGGGAACTCCTGGTTGTTCTAGTAGAAGATGTTCCTAGACCAGCTGATGTTGCCTTTTCCTTCTTTTCAGTTGCTTCAACTCCATCTCTTTGTCTCCTAATTTATTTTAGTTTTTCAACTGGAAGAGCCATACTCTCTGCAAGGACTTCTGCTTCTTTTCTTACCTTTCTGATTGACATGGGATTTCTCAAATCTGAGTGAACTTGTAAGCTTTTCTTTGCATAAGTACCAAATATTTCTTCATTAGGATCCAGTGGTGAATTTAGTAGATGTTCTGCATACATCCTCAGAATGTTCTTATCCACTTCATATCCCATAGGCATGATCCGAATATTTCTAGGATTAGTTGCTTCCATGTGACAATGGTCAATGTCTACCATGAAGCATATAGAGTCTTTATACTATTCCACTAAGGATTCAAGAATTCTCTCTCTGGCATGCATATGATTTTGAATTTTTTTAAAATGACCCCATAGAATTATGTTGTAGGTTTTCCGATCACCAAGACTACATAGCATATCCTAGATCTGAATGGCTACCGGAATATCATTTCTCCATTGGGCTTTACCAATTCCCAGTACCTCATCTAAGAAGTAGAAATATAGGTAGATTAACAATTTTCTGAACTCTAATACATTCTTCTTTTCCTTCTTGATCTTCTTCAGGTTCTCCAATAGTTGACCTTTGAGTAATTCACATAGATCATAGTATGCATTTTGTCTGATCATTTCATATGCTGTATAGATGGCAGTGCTAGATACAAAATTTTCTGAACTTGAGTGGTAAATCTTGTACCCTATGACCATAGATACAAATTTTACATCAACCTCGACAATATGATCTATAGTCATTTCCCTTTTGTTCCAATGCGAGTCAGTTGCTTTATTAACCTCATCATTCTTCACCGACTTCAATACTGGAAGTCTACCGGAGGAATTTAATCCTGTAACTACACAAATAACTTCCTTGGTAATTTTGAATGGCACTTCCAGCCACATTAATTCATCATGCATATGGCTCAGTATGTATTGAACCCACTCATCCTCCTCAAATATAGGAAACTTCGTGAATTGCGCAAATTTCTTGTCTACTAAGGTTTTGAATTCAGGTTTCATAGAGAAATCCTCTTGAGCTATGTGATTAGAATATAATTCTAATAGCTGTGAACTACCCAAATCCTCAATATTAACATCCACATATGCCCTAATATCTTCAATATGCAGAAATTCGTACGACACCGATGAAAATGCACCTAGGGGTTCTGTGTCTACAGAATTATATGGATGCCATTTGAACTTTGGATGTGGCCTATCCTTGACTTCAACTATAAGAGGGGTAGACATAATTGCGAGCAGACAAATTTATAGGTTTTTCAATAAATACCTTTCAGAGTTGAAATGAAAACTGGTCGCAAATTCTCCTCTTTGCTTGGATCCCTTCTTAATTTGGCAAAGATCACCTCATAGCACTCCAAAATTCTTTCATTTGAATGCAATTTGACAAATGAGAGTGAAAACCGTTCTTTTATTGTGATCAAACCTAACTCCTTACTTTTGCAATAAATGCCCTTGCCCTAATTCAACTGGTTCTCTATCTTTTATGTTCCAGGGTAGATAATTCTTGTGTAGATCTACAATATTCTCCATTGATGCCTTAGATTCATTTTACAATGCCTGAAGAATATCCAATTTCCTACTGGACTCATTCAAATTCCATTATCAATCACTTGTAGGGGGTTTAGTAAATTTTCTTGACAACTCCCCCTAAGGCAGAGACCTAAAATTAATATCCAGAGGTATTACCAGAAGTGACTTCTAGTGTCGATCCATTTCCTTCTATAGAGGGATTCTTCTTCACCCATTTCTTATGCATCTACTTCTTGATCTCATCAGTAGTGATTTTTCCTTTCCCCTTAACATCCGATTACATGTTCTATCATACCAGACCTCTTTTGTTCCAACAAAATATAGAAGTGTGATCAAATTTGTTGTAGCTGTAGCACACGACACTTCTTTGTCTAGGCCAATTGTTCCATTGATTTTGTCTTGATTTGCATTGGTTAGCAATATGTCCAAATCTATTGAATGCATAGCATCTGACATCTCTATGAGGGTTATGCGTCATAATTCTACATTCACTTGACTTATGACCATACTTGTAGAAATTAAAGCACTGACCTAAGAATGATGGTCTACTTGTGTTCACCCTACTACTACATTGAGAAGCCATATGACCAATTTTTTTGCAAGTATAGAAATAACCATTAAATCTTTAAGCATTAGGTTGCCTTACCGGATTCCTTCTGGGTCCATTCATCTAGTTTCCTTGTTTGAATTTTCTTTGTCTTGAAGTTGTCTATCCAAAGTTCCTTTATCTAGATCTAGAGCTTTCTCCTTCTTCATATCCAAGACCTCGTCTGTCACTATCAGTTCTTTGTCCCTTGATTAATTCATCAAGTTTGGCTGAGCTTGCTTTGAATTTCTCCTTGAACTCATTTGTAGTAGCAAGTTCATCTCTAAGATCATCAAGCTATTTTTCAAGCTCCTCTTCATTATCCTTGGATTGCTCCAATTCATTTTCTAGTTGACTACATTGTTTAGACTTTTCTTTTAAATATTGTGCAAGGTTTTCTTTATTCTTCTTTCTGTCTTCAAACTCCTTGGTCATCTTCATCGTGATGGATTATGTCTCACGCTTCAAAGCATCATTCTCATGGGAAAAATTTTCACATTCTTCTATTTTCTCTTTCAGGGCTTGATTGAGTTGTTCATCTTCACTAGTTTTTCTCTTCTACTTAAGCTGACCACACAATTCCTTTATTTTCTCCCTTGATTCATTGATCTTGTCTTTTAATGACTGGATGAATTTTTCTGCATTTTCAAGATTTTCTTGCAGTTCCTGGATCTCAGATTTTGACTGGTCAAGATCATCCAAGGCCACCATGAGTTGTTGAAGATTGCTTGTATCCATTGAGAACACTTTCCAAGATCTCCCCAAGCTATTAGACTTCTTTCGAGGAACCTGATCTGATACCAATTGTTGGAAAGAAGCAACACTGAGAGGGGGGGTGAATCAGTGTTTTACAAAAAAAATCCTTTTATTCTGATCTTTAATCCACTTAAAACATTTAATTAAAATCAATATGCAAAAACTGAAAGCAATAAACCACACAACTATAAAAAAAATCGGCTAGACAATAGCTAGGACCAATAATTAAACATTTGAATTTGAAAACAACTTAAATAAGTTCACTTTATACATCCACAATGCACTGCTTACACTGAGTTGACTCTATCAAGAAAATAGACAAAAAATGTTCTTCCAGACCTCCAAACTCATATAGTAACAAATGCAACACCACAAGATTCAATGATAAGATGATACACGTTCTCAACAAGCAATCTAGAGATCCACAACACAAAATGATGATTCGGTGAAGCTATCTGACTAGATACCTTGATTCTCAAGTATTCTACCGGTAATATACAAATTTTCACTTTACCTTTCGATGTGACTGAATGCATATTTTCGGACCATAGGGATGAATTCAGTTGCCATCAATGACAACACTAGAAGCCAAAAACCATCTCTCAAAACCATATGCCAACAATTTAAACATCAGGTGTGTACATTATCTATTTTTTGGCATAGTGGGAATAGCTATAGAATAGTATAGGATGTTGATCACAAGCATTTATATATATGTGTGTGTGTGTGTGTGTGTGTGTATTGGTCCATATATATATTGCAGTGATTTTTTGGCTGATCATTTAGATGTATGATCTATCCTATTAATTATTTTGATGTTGACTAGGCATATTTAATTTGACAGTTGGAAAACAATTTATGATCTTTAGACATTGTAAAATATGCATATTAACTATTATTTGGAATACTAGGAATAACTAAACAATAAAGAATATATATATATGTGCATGTATGTATGTATATATGGTATGTATTATTATCATATGTAGTACTATGCACATATATAAATATATATGTATGTGTATGTATATATAATGATGCATATATATATATGTATGTATGTATGTATATAGTATGTATATGTATATGTAGTTAAATTGCTTACACACATATATATATAGATGTGTATATATATGCATATACATACATATATATAGATACACAAATATGTATGCATGTTTGCATGAATATGTATACATGAAGAGTGCATTTATGCATGGTAGAAATATATGTCTATATGCACTATATGCGTATATCTATATTTTTTCATGACACACATGCACGTTGATATATATATATATGTAGACATAAACATAATCAAATTCTATATTTGGAAGCTATTTTATTTATTTATTTATGTAATGACAGAGGAAGAACATAGACCCATAAAATGCAACAATGTAAAACAATTGTAAAACGTCTGTCTAAAAGAGGTTCAAACTGACAATCACAAAGAATTTGAGAAGATAGTGATTGAATGATAAAAGATGTGGACATTTCCCAATTACTTAGATCCAATTTAGGTTTTCATTGAATAAATTGAAAGGAAATTGGAACACACGTGCATAGTAAATGCATACAAAAAATTCAGTAGACATTCACCAATTAAATACAAAAGAGTGGGAAAAGTATGAAACAACACTTTACAGGGAAAGTATAGAACGTTACTGTAATAGCCATATGATGTTAGAAATGGTTCCTTTGACACTTAGAAAGCATCAGAAATAGATTTAACATTTTTTACATGAGGACATTTTCCAATTACTGAAAACCAATCTTCATTTTTATGTAATAAATTGAAGTGCAGTTGCGTTGCATTTGTGCATGTGAAATTTTGCTTCTATTTTTTTATCATGATCAACACACTATTATGTCAAGTATTTATGAAAAAATAATGAAAAGTGCTTAAGGAAATCAATGAAGTAAACAATATATGAGTGTAGCAAAATGCAACACTGCACTGGAATGAGATGAAATCAGATAATGTTTATATAAATAGCTATTATAATAAATATTTTTGCTGACATAAGTTTTGTTCAATAAGCCTTGCCAAAACCAGGATAAATATCCTTGATCAAGATACCAAAATCAGAAACATGGCATTTGGTAGATTACAATCAAATATGAGATATGTAATTTATAAATATCTAAATACTGTTATGCACATAGAATCAGTCAATTTGATGCATATGGAAATGACAATTTTGTTGTGAGCATAGTTGCATGTATATCAATGACCACCAACTGAGACATTTTTTGAAACTTCATTGAGTGAGGTGCCTGCATCCACAGATTAAAAGTACTAATTAGTTCATGCAAAAAATACTTAAAAGCACAAAGAGTGAAAATATTAGAAAAATATTTTTTTAAAGATTAAAGAGAAACAAGATGAAAAGAAACTTACAAATGTCCTTTGAAATTCTTGTGAGAAGGGAGCAAGGATAGGTGTTTCAAACATGAGAGACATATATCCTCTCAACAAACATAGATCTTGTCGAATTTGGTATTTGATAGATTACAATGAATTATGAGATATATAACTTATAGAAATCCAAATAGTCTTGTGTACATAGAATTAGTCAATTTGATGCATATGGAAATGAAAATTTCATTGTGATTAAAGCTTCATGTATATCAACGATACCAACATAGACATTTTTTGAAACTTCACTGGTCCAGGTGATTGCATCTAGAGGTTAAAAGTAGTAATTAGTTCATGTAATTTTTTTTTTTTAAGCTGAAAGAATGAAAATATTAGAAAGATAAATTGTAAAATATTAAAGAGAGACAAGATGGAAAGAAACTTACAAATATATTTTCAAATTCTTGTGAGAAGGAAACAAGGATAACTATTTCAAAGATGGAAGACATAGATCCTATCAATAGACAAAAATGTCTCTTTCATCAAACAATGCAAATGATTGAGTAAGCAACACCAAAAAATGACAATGTAAAAGATATAGGAACTTACAAATCTCTTTATTTTTATTTTGAAAAGTGAGTACATGAAGAATTGGATCACTTATCGTGCATATATTAGGAGAGGGAAATGGGAAGTCCAATGGAGAATGCAACTATTACATGTGGACACAATGATCTTCAGTGAATTTGAATAAAAGGGTAGAGGAGAGAAGAAACATTGGGAATTGGGTGAAAACAATTGCTTTTATAGATGAAGATCAAGTCACCACATGCAAGAAGGTAGTTGCTAGTACATAGCAATGTTGTCTATCAAAGCATGTATCTTTATCAATGCTTAGTAGGCTGGTTGGACATTCGTTTGGGAAGGAAGACAAAGCAAATCAACTTCTTTCCAATTCCCCCCATTCTCGACTACGATGGATATAGGTTGTGTCAGCAGAGCAAGATGTAATGCTTACATTGAGGCATTGTAATCAATTGAATATACATTGAAAATCAATGAACTTAACACCATAAGCCATTAATGGAAGTTTCATTACACTCTATTGATATCAAACATAAGTGGCAGACTATATATGCATAACTCAATTATGAGGGCGATATATATGCAGAGCAAGAGCAGGTGCAAGAGCACATCCATATCTAAGAATTCCAAAAATCCATGACACATTTCAAATATAAAGAATGAAAATAATTAACTATATATGCATGAGTGTCATTATGATGCTATGCATTTGCAGTGAGAGTGGATGGAAAACAAAAAGTATATGAAAAAATATTAGAAAGGCATAGGAATTTGTGGCTATTGAAACAACGCATTTGTAAGCTGCTATGTCTTTATAGTGTCATTTTATACTCATTTACATGTTTGCATTTTATTGGTTAATTTCTAGTGTTTCTTGTTGTTTGCATTTTGTATGTTGATGTCCATTCTTCAGTAGCATTGATTTCTTGTGTGGGTTAGTATCTGTTGTTGAGTTAAATATTGATCATAATTTATTAATGTTTATTTCTTTTCTTTCCATGATTAAGAATGGATATACCTAACTGGATGTGTTTGCATTAAGAGACAATGTTAGTTCCAACGTCAATTGTGAGTAGTAGAGAAGGTGCCATTACTGAATCATAGTGTTTAGTGTTTAATTCAATAACAAAGAATGAATCATAAAAACATTAAAAGACAACGAAGAATAGACATTAGATAGTAAAATGGACAAAGTAGAAAGCAACAAGAATGAGCAAATACAATGCAATGATATTAA
>VDFB02390799.1:0-45044 GCA_007258455.2 Sequoia sempervirens | reverse complement strand
TATTTTCAAACCTTCTATTCAAATTCTCTTCTACCTTCAAAGCAAATTGATATGCATCTTCAATGGTAGACATTCTTACCAGACTCAACTCTTCTTGAATGCCCTGCTTCAACCTATTTCTGTAACATGAAACTTTCTCCTTGTTGGCCTCAAAATGACCTGTTCTGATCAGGAATCGGTAGAATTATTCTATGTACTCCTTAACAAATTTTCCTGCTTGTTTCAACCCTTGCATCTTTTTCAACAAATCTAACTCATAGTCCCCAGGAATGAACTATCTTTTTAATTTTTCCACCATCCATTCCCATCTTGTTATTTTCTCTTTTCCTCTTCTATTTCTTTCCAACTGGACTTCTTTCCACCATATGCTAGCATAGACTTTCAATTTGGCCTTTGAAAATTTGACCCTATCTGGGTCTTCTATTTCCTCATACTCAAAATACTCTTCCATGTCATTGATCCAATTGATCAACTTCTCTAGATTTAGGTTTCTAGAAAAATTAGAAACTTCTATCTTTGGCCTCTTTCCAATCTTGGAAATGGCCCTAATCAGTCTGATTTCTCCAGGATCCATTATATCATGTGCTTCCTCTTCAAATGGCTCCTCATCTTCAGCCTCATCCTCACTTTCATCTCTTCTTCTGGCATCAGCTCCCCTACGCAGCTCCTCCTGTAGTGCTTGAAATTGTCTTTGGAGGGCTCTAAAACCCTCTTCTGTTACCCCAACATTTCTCCCACCATGGTTTCTTCGTGGAGGAATCTTTTCTCATAGACCCACAACCACAAGTCCTGGTGCAAACTACCTCACATTCGGCGATCTGTTTACACACTCAGGAAAACCTACTCTAATACCACTTGATGAAGGGTACTCCCCTTACAGTCGAGAAATCACAAAAACAACAAATAATGGCACAAAAAAAATGCAAGAAGGAAAGTAAATATTTTTTATTATCACTGAAAATGAAATTACAACATTATATTTGACATCACATGTGCTTTCTGATTACATAAATTTGCAAATCTACAACTTGGAGCCACCATATACGTTACTCTCACCTCCCCTCTATTGTCCCCCTTTATATCCTTTTATTTGGAAGGTGTAACTACCTTAGAAACTTTTGGAAAGTGTAACCGCCCTAGAATCTTCTAGAAAGTGTAACTTCCTCAAGAAGATATTTTGAAATTTTATTAATTTTGGTATTACAACTTTGCGGGGTCATAACTTTTAATCTGACCATCGGATTTTCTATTATAATACCTTTTCGTAAGGGATTGAGAATTCTTTTGCTAGAAAATAGGTTTTAAAGGCCATCCACTTTCATTTTCCACCAATTTTCATGCCCATCTGGAGCCTCTAAGTGCCTCAAAATTGACCTCGAATATTTTACTAGTATTTTTGAAAATTAAAATTATAATATCTCTCAAATGACAAATGGTACTGAAGTGATTTCATTGCCATTGAATTCAATTTACCATTCTGGAGGTTTGTGTAATATTTTGTGTCCAACTGTGCATAAATGCAAACTTACAAAAATAGTAACCCTACCAAATTTAGCCCTTATTGAAAAGAAACAACATTTTTTAGGGTGATGCAAGATTGCTCTTACACCCTGGATGCTCTTGCATCATAAATAATTATTTGCATTTCAATTTATTGGATGAAGATGAGAATAGTTCCTATTTTGAATATTTCTTGGTTTTGAAGTTTTAATTCTGTTGACCAAAGTATTGTTTGTGTTGTTTTCCCATTTGCTTAGGTTGTTTCTATGAGTTTAAATATGGGTTATCCTTTCTTATTCGGTACTTTGCAATCATGGGTTTCTTTTATGGGTTGTTGTCTATTGTTGAGTTAGATACTTAACACTGTCTTATCTATATGCATACATACATATATGTGTGTTTTTATATGTATGTATGCATGTACATACATGGGAACAAAGACATACATATATGCAAGTATATATATGGGTATACATACATACATACATACATATATGCATATGTATTTTTATGTGTGTATATACATATATATGCACACATAGGTGCATGCAAATACATATATATACATGCATAAAAGCATACACATATATATGCATATACACATACACATATGCATATATAGGAACACATAGGCATATCTATATACAGTGTAATTTTATAGTTCTTTGCATCTATACATTTTATGGTTACTTTCTACTGAGTACACTCATGCATTGCAATTGCACTTGAATTTATTAAGTGAAAATGAAAATTTGGTTTAAGTATATGGAAAATGTATGGGGATAAAACCATTAAACGTATGTCTATTCAAAAGGTTTATATTCTTTTACAGTGTCATTTTATTGTGGTTTACATATTTGCACTTTATGGGTCAATGTCTATTGTTTGTTGTTTTCATTTTGCATGTTTATGTCTATTCTTTGCTATTCTTAATGGGTTAGTGTCTGTTGCCAAGCTAAATACTTAATTGCATTTCAATTTATTTGATGAAGATGACAATAGTTCATGTTTTGAATATTTCTTGGTTTTGAAGTTTTAATTTTGTTGACCAAAGTATTATTTGTGTTGTTTTCCCATTTGCGTAGGTTGTTTCTGTCACTATGAATATGGGTTAGCCTTTGTTGTTCGGTCCTTTGCAATTGTGGGTTGCTTTTATGGATTGTTGTCTGTTGTTGAGTTAAATACTTAACACTGTAATTCGTTAATGTGCATTTCTCTCCTACCCATGATTAAGAATGGTAGTAGCTAGTTGCACTTCAATCTATTGGGTGAAAATGAGGATTGTTCATATTTGAAATGTTTCTTGGGATTGAAGTTTAAATTCTATCAACCAAAGTGTTATTTGCATTGTTATATGAAAATATATAGGCATATGCATACATATGTATAGATATATATGTACATATAGATACAATGATTCTATATCCAGATATTTTCCAATCCCCTGGACCTAATTTTCATTGTTATTTAATAAATTCAAATGCAATTGCAGTGCATGTGTGTGGAAAAAAAGCATCGACCCATACAATTAGGCCCAGGTATATGCAAAATACAGAGTGCATGCATATACATATATATATAGAGATATATACACATATAAGTATGTATATATATGTACTTATATGTGTCTATATATATATATATATCTATGCATATAAACATATATGCATATATATAAACATAGAGGAATATATATACATATATATGCATACATATATGCACATAGTCACATGCACATACATACATGCATACATATATTTATGCATACAAATATACATATACATATGCACAAATAAAAATATATATAGTTATATATGTGTGTGTGTGTGTGTGTGTGTGTGTGTATAGACACATACAAGTATATATATACATGTATATAGAAACATATGTACATATAGATACAATGATTTTATACCTTGATATCTTCCAGTCTCTTGCACCTAATTTTCATTATTATTTAATAATTTCAAGTGCATTTGCAATCCATGAAAGCACAAAGTAAAAAATAGCCATAAGATCTAGAGATGCGAAAAACCATAGAACGACACTCTAAGAGATAGGAATTTACAAATTCCTTGTTTTCCAATTCCAAAAATAGTAAAGGACTTAGCACGATAGTGTGGTTTTCATGATTAAGATTGAAAGTAATATTTCCTTGCCATGCATGCACTGCAACTGCGCTTGAACCTATTTAACAAAAATAAAAATTAGGTATAACTAATTGGAAAATGTTTGGACGTAAAATGAAAAACCCTCCCAATAGATGCAAGCTTCAGCCTCATCAAACAGCCTGAACCAATGAACAAAGAATGCAGATAAAAATTCACTCATCAACGTTAAATATTCACACCATAACACACCAATGACGGCTACACTCCAGCCTACTCACAATAAATGAGAAGACGTGAATAGTAAATGTAAATGTACTGCTCAAGATGCCACGGGTCCCCACAAAGAATCCATGGAAAGAAACGACTATAAAAACAAACTCATGAAATATTTCCAATGGCAATGCTCCATACAATAATTATTATTATTGAAAATATTTACAAAATTCCAAAACCATGAGGAAAATTACACCCGCTAATAAAAAAAAGCAAAAATAGGGAATAAAATTTGCTTTTTCTAAATATTCCACCAAACATAAGTTGTACTTTAACTTTATTTTCTGGTGCCATTCCCAAAGCACAATTTTAATATGCAAGATTGAGGTGATAACATTAGTTCATTGCCTTATAAATGTAACGACCAAAAATACTAAACAAAGATATTTGAAAGCTTTGAAAATTTTATCATTAATAATGGAAGAAATATTTTCTCCCGATATATGCATTGCAAATGCATTTCAATTCACAAAATGAAAATGGAAGTCAGGTCCAACCAGTTGGAAAATATCTGCATGTAAGATTATTAATTTTGTGTGTGTTGAGAGGGCTTTGATATGGCTGTCCTCTCGCATTTGCTCTTTCTGTGCATGCATAGCATTCTAATAACGGGCTTATGCATATATAGTATGCCGATTTTTTTTCATATCAATAGACTTGAATGCAACTCTCGTTAATGACTTCTGCTATAAACTTGAATGACTTGCAGTATTTATTCATTTCCTTACATTTCCTCTCAGACACAAAAACTTGTGAAAATCTTGTTGCACTGTCATTTGGGTTTTGTTTACTCACTTAGATTTTTTGATGAGATAGAAATTTGTGTCTATTAATAGGATCTATGTCTTCAATCTTCTAAACAAAGAAAGAACTGATTGTAATTTGATATGTGTACAAAATCCATGTCTATTGAGAGGTTTTATAGATATCATATTCAAATAAAAAAACAAGTGATTTGTAAGTACTATTCTTTTGCATTGTTTTTTCATTTCCTTAGAAAAACCAATCAATATGAAAACTGTGTCTCCTTTCAGGGGTTATTTCTATCATGTTCAAAATAAGAAACAAGTCATTTGTAAGTTTTAACATCATTTACATTGTTGTGCCCTAGTTTTTCCTTTCTCTTCCCTCTTTGAATGTCTTTACAGGTGACTGTCCTCTCTTTAGCTGTAGACTTAACACCATAATTCATCAATGTTTGCTTCTTTGCTATGAACAACTAACAAAGCATGTGATGTACTCAAGTGTATTCCCCATCAATGAATCTAGGTATCATTCTCATGTCCTTGTTGTTCCCTCAAAAGCACTCAAAAGGACATTTGTAAGAATTTATTCATCTTGGGTTTCTTCTATATTAAACAATTTATTTTTCTAATATTTACATGTTTTATGCTTTGAACTATTACTTGCATAACCTAATTCATAGTTTTAATCTCTATATGCACTTACCTATATAAATAAATCTTGATAAGGAGACTTAGTTGATGTCAGTTGACATTTGTGCATCTACAACCACAATGAAATTATCATTTCTACATACATAAAATTGATTGATTTTATGTACATAAAACTATTTGGATTCCCATAAATTATACATTATATCATTCATTGTAATCTTTTAGATATCATATTTCTTCTACACACTAATAATTATTCTAGCAAGATTTGGCATTGGGAATATTTGATGAGTTTGTTCATATACTCGTGTTTTGTCATGCACTATTCTTCATGAAGTCTTCACATGATAATGTACTATTCATGATCGAGAATGGAAATAATATTTCCCTTGCATGCATGCATCACCAATGCACTTGAATGTATTCAATAAAAATAAAAATTAGATCTAAGTGTAGACACATAAAAATGACTTAGGCCTGCAAGCTCTATTTTACCACTTTCGTCCTAGCATAATTATGACATTTAACTATGTACTTGGTCCACATTCGACTATTAATTAAATAATTCATAATTATTTAATTAATTCATGTCTTTTTATTCTTCATGATTATTAAATAAATAAATTTTATTTATTTATTCAATATGTTACTAAGAGTCTATTATCTTCTCACAATTAAATAAATTTATTAATTTATTTAATTACCTTTGTTCATTTATTCTTCCTGATTATTAAATAAATAAATAAATTTATTTATTTAATGTCACTAATTCTCATAATTAAATGAATTTATTAATTTATTCAATTATCAATCATATTCTCTAAATTAAATAATTGTCTTTAATTATTTAATTGCCAAATTTAACATTCCCCTCATTTTAAATAAATGAAATTATTTAAAATGATCTCACATTCTTGACTGTCAGTTCATTTTAGTAAATAATTTGAACATCGATTATTTATTATCACACAAAATCCATATTTTGAATTAATTTAATTCAAAATGGTAATCTTCTTCCAAAAATCAAGCAATTGAGCAAATTCTTGATTTTCCAAATCTGCTTTTTAGTTCAACTCTTATCCTCTTGATTTTTTGAATCTTACAAATCAACTAGTCTTTATCTTCTTGATTTTTGAAATCTTTATCTTTTTGACTAATTATCTCATTTATTCTCGATCACCGATTCGATCTTCTCAAATGACATCTCGACCACTCATTTAATGATTTTTCCCTAACCCTGATTAGGGATTGTCACATGAAATCTGGACCTTTGATTTTAGGATTCCATCAACTTTCAATCTTGTTCGTTCGTCCAAAATTGCATTTTCTATAAAATGACAATTTTGCTCACATTTTTGAGGACTCACGCTCATACTTACATTTTTCTTTGTAGCATTCATGATATTTTTCATATTCAATTGTAGTCTTAGACATTATAGTCATTTTCTCATAGGCATAAACATTTATATTTCAAATCCTTCAAAGCTTGTTTAGGACTTTTTCAGTCTTTGGTATCAAATTGCTCACACATTCGATCTGAGGGCAACAATCAACAAGTTAGAAGGTGCTATGAAGGTGAATCATGGAAGCTTCAATGAGTGACAGGTATAATCGTTCTTTTTTTAGTTTTCATTGTACTTGATAGCTTCTTTGGGTTTGTATGCTTTATTATTTGATAATCTAACCTTAGGAAATTAACCCATTGATACATTGGTGAACCCGACTACTTTATTTTTTTGTTTCGTATGGTTTTTTTTGGTTTTTTGTCATTTTTACAAGTACAGGTACGGAAAGGTACATTTGATTTTTATCATGCCGCATCTGATGCATCGTGACGCATTTGAAGGCTAAAATGACGCAATCACAGTACGTAACGTTGCATTTGACATAAACGAGCCGCATCTTCCTGTCAGACTAAGATGCATTCGCTCTGCTGCGACACATTTGACTGGTAACTTTTTCTTCCTTTTGCATTCTGGTTTTTTTGTTTTCTGTTATTTTCTGTTTTGCATTTTGGTTTTTCTATTTTTTGTTCTTTTCTGTTTGGCATTCTGGTTTTCTTTCCTAGCATAGGTTTTTGGTGTTACTAATATTGGTTTGCAGTGTATGGCGGTTATATTTCATGGGCCCAAGACTTTTTCTAAAGAATCCTAACGTGTGATTTTGCAGGTTCAAGTGTCGAAGACTCAATTCTAAGCATTGTGCTTGTTATTTTTAGATTACAACACATTTCTTTTTGGTGCACTTAAAATAAACATGTCTTATATTTTGTCTGATTGTGTTTGAAAGTGGTAGGCGAATATGCTCTCACCTTGTACAAACTAGGTGATAAAAAAGCTAGACCCACTTTGTCCTTGTGTAACCCTGATGCAATAACCGAAGTATCCTCTTCCCTTGCATAGTAATGTGATCCTGGGTGTAAGAGAAATGATTATTGCCTCTAGAAATTGGGCCTGCCTGGGGATTTCATCACCCCAACATGACTCAAACCAGCAACAGAGCTAAATCCAAGCTACCCTCGACTGGTATATAAATGTGAATCTTAAGGGAAAACCTAAGATTACGAGTGCGGATGTGTCATACGGATAGAGTAGTACTCCCATAAACCTTGTTGAGCTTAACCTCTTCAGGTTGGAGTGCCATCTAATCGGTGATTAATCTCTTGCCCCATGTATGGCCACTCAAACGGGGGTCCTGAATTAAAAAATCTTGTGTAGTAAGCCCAAAACCTTCTATCTGCTAGTACAACACCGGTCGGTGTGAAGCCTTCCACATCTTCGCAGTCTTTAGTAGAGGTGATCAATTTTCCATGGGAGTTTCATGGGGATTGGAAGCTTGGTTGGCCTGAGAAGAGAGTGCACTGTAAGGGGGAGCCCGTGCAACCAAGCTTCTAGATTCACACGCTACTGATATGTAGCTGGGGAAACCCATGTGGAGTCTAGCGAATACTGTCCTGGCCTAACCTAGGATTGTACTTGTTCTCTTGTGTGCTTGTTTACTTTTTGAAATATTGTGCTCGCCAAGTGTTTGCTGGTTACTCAAACAAAACAAAACAACAAAATAATCAAAACTTCAACAATTTGGGATTTTAACCAAAACATCAGAAAAATTGACTTTTTTACATCCTAAGATGCATCTGTTAAACCGCAATCGCTTTGTCGCACTGCATTTGTCAGACTTCGCAACACATCTGCTTTGATAAATCACATTTGTTGCGCCAAACACCGCACTTTCCTGTCTTAAAATGTATTTGCGTTTTGTAAATCCGCATCCGAAATACTGAACTGCATTTGACTTCTGTAAAGCCGCATTTGAAAAATTGAACCGCATTTTCCATTCCCAAAGCTGCATTTGATCACTGCAACACATTTGCTGCCTGTAACGACACATTTTCCTGTCAACAAAGTAAACCCTGTTTCAGACCAAAATTCAAGTTCACACATCTTAGCCTACTATCAAAACATCTTTTTTCAAAAGTCTTTGTTAGAAACCAGAATCGAAATTTCTCAAAACGTCCATCATTTGCATTCATTAGCTTGCACTTTAACCATAGGTTTAAAATTTCCATAGTTTAGTTGCATTCCTTAGGCGTCATAATCGTCATTTTTTTCCTTAGGTTTCATCTTGGAAAACTTGGATTAGGCTAAATCTCCACACTTTGCAAACACCATTGTTTTCAAAATTAGGGTATCTTGGGACATAGTCATTATTCCTCTTTTCGGTCATTGCCATTTTGTGAGAACCTCCAACTCAATAGTCTAGTTAGGCAGGCTCACTCATCATTTTGACCTTGTCATTTAATCCCCTTAGAAAGTCCTTTTGATAACCTAAATTGAGACATAAGTCAAGCTTAGAGTGGTTAGGCAAACCTTTCTCCAAATATTTTCCAAACTTAGTCATCATTTTAAAACTTAGACTTTGCATTGTCCCCCTCTAGTCCTCATTTTGAACCTAGAATTTGCATTAATTGCCTTAGTCCTTCATCAGTATTACCATCTTATTCCTCATTCGACACTTTGGCTTTGAAAACCTTGTCATTTTGCATCAATCATTTCCTTAGTCATCACCTTGCATTGTCATCCCTCATTATCAAAAATCCAAAAAACATAGTCTTACATTGTCATCCTTTGTCACAAAAAAAAAAAAGGCTAGTATCATCCTTACATTTAGTCATCATTTTTATTACCTTCATTTGATAAATTCCCTTTTATGGTGGAAACTAGACTCCAAAGAAAGAAAAGACAAATGACAAAGTTTGGAAACGATTCTAATTCCAATGTCACCAATCACACTTATGACCCAAATTGGACTTTTGACGACCCATTTATCAACACGAATATTCAATCTCTCACGACCATACCATCCTCATCAAACAACCCCTTTGAACCATTCTTATGTAAGGATGAATATGGACAAATACTTGAGGAAAACCTAGAGGTAGCAGCACAAGATCCAGAGGCGGCCTAGTTTGTAGAACAAATGGTCTTATATGACAGAGACAGATATTTGGCTATACTTTTAAGTCAAGGCGCTAAATTACCTCATGGATTTGACATTGATACCTTGAGATCGACATCTCCTGCCAATAACGCCAACAATACACATAACATGTCAAATAGTGGTCAACCTCTAGGCACCACAACCAATACTTTTTTTGATGCTACCTCGCAAAATGTCACAACGACCATGAGTGCTACCTCCAACATTCCAAACAACTCCAATTCAATAAACACTACATCCATTGGAGGAACACAATCCATCACAATGCCCACAATATCCACAATATCGTCACAATCAGTTGGAGCCACTTTTGGGTCCTTGACAGTGTGGGAAAGTTATTCCAATCCTCTCTTTACCACTACAGTAAATACCATGGGGGCATCATCAAGCCATACAAATCCTCCATTGACAACTACATCTAGTACCATGAGTACATCTTCATCATATCCTCTCATTGGTATCTCACATAATCCTTTGGGTGGAGGTAAATGAATTATCTTTATTCAAGGACCACAAAAAAATGTTAACGCGTCAACATAGTATAATGCCATCACCTCCCAAGGACAAAATATGGCCATTCCCATTGTACAAACCCAGCAATTTGGACAAGGCAGTCAAAACACACAACCTATGGCATCATTCACACATCAAAATATTCATGGTCACCATATTCCTCAAATATCGACCAAAATGGCTAGGGGACACATCCCAACATACTCATCCCATATTCATACCCACCAACATGCCCCCAATCCAAACTTGCAATACCAACAACACACAAATCATAACACATCATACATGCCACAACAACATGTACCTCAACAACACACCAACATACACTCACAACAAATGGGGACCTATGGCATACCAATCAATCCAATGTATGGGACCACAAATGACCCTATAATCGATGCCTTACAAGAAAAGCTGATGGGTCTAGAGAAGACCATATAAAACATACAAATATTCAGCCAGAAATCAGAAGTGTCAAACGATTTATCCATATATCCCTTCGACATGAACTTATACATGCCATCATTTCCTCTCAGATATGTGTCACCTGATTTTACCAAATACAGAGGAAAGACAAACCCTTTCGAACATGTCTAAGAATTTGCAACCAACTATATGGATTCGCATATGAACCAACATACTTGATGAGACTCTTTTCTAAAAGTATTATAGGTCCTTCCCTTGAATGGTTCTCCACTCAAAAGGATATCCAAACATGGGATAAAATTAAATGTAAATTCATAAAAAAACTACTCATACAACATTGAAATGGACACCTCTATTACTAACTTATGCAATCTCATGCAAGAGGATGTTGGCGAAATGTTCATCCCATTCTTCTAAAAATGGAGAAGTCTAGCTAGTCGTTGTCACATCGACATACCCAAAAAGGAAAAGGTGGACATGTTCGTTCAAACACTTCTAGGACCCTTAAAATATGCATTACAAGTACATTGTTGTACAACCTTCACAGACCTAGTTGAAAAAGGTGTCCAGATAGAGAAAGACCTTATTGCAAAGGGAGAACTAAAGTACGGTCCTAAAAACACAAACACAATTCCTCCCACTAACAAAAATAAGTACTGGGTCAAAAATAAACATGTTACCAATGACGATGTTGTTGATGCCAAGACTGTAAACACTATGGGTCCGGTACTGGCTCTGAAAGGGGTTCAACCGAAAAAAAGACAACGATGATACTAACACCCCCCACAAATGCCACCCCAAACAACCAAAATGGTCAAAACTGTCAAAATCAAGGACAATACCATCAGATAAGACAATTCCTCAGGGGTCACACATATACTCCCTTGGGTGAGCCCATGGAGGAATTCCTCAAGAAATTCCTTCAGAACGGTCTCATCACACTTGAAGAACCAAAATCGTATGACCTAGGGAAATTTAAACCGTCATGGTGGGATGATAATGCCTTTTGTGCTTACCACCAGGCTAAAGGACATAAGACATCATCCTGTTGACAACTCAAAAATATTGTGCAAGACCTTATCGAGAGTCGAATAATCAAATTGGGTGGGCCACAATTTCCATCAAATTCTGACCATACCATTCATAAGAACCCATAGCAAGACCATGGTTCTAATAATGCTTCCATGTTAGGTCCTAAGACAAACAATAATCAAGCCAATTACGCCCGTGTCAAGTATGACTATTCCGGTGGACCTACTATAAATAATGTCCAAATTGACGATGAATACATCAACACCATCACAGTCAAACGAGCACCCCAATGCAATGCCACTACTCGAAGTGGAAAGATCACCATAGCTGGTCCGCCTCCCGCTAGGAAACCTAAGATTACCATGCTTGGTCCATCCCCTAGGCAGTCACAACTCACCTCGACCACAAAGCAGTGGCAACCCAAGAGTCAGTTTAACCTAATCGACTAGCTTGGAAAAACTCCCTCGTAGATTTCCATACTTGAGCTACTTCGCATTTCTCCCACGCATAAGGCTATACTGGATAAAACCTTGCAAGAGTCCTCCGTCCCTAAAGAGATTGATGTCAACCAATTTGAGACCATGGTGGGATACCTCACTACCCCTCATCACATCACTTTTTTTTATCAAGATTACTCATCACCCAAGACCAACCATAATGATGCATTACATATCAAAACTTTCATCCATAAGCACAAGATCAGAAGAGTTTTAGTAGATGGCGGAGCAGGATTGAACATATGTTCCTTTAAACTGGTTAAGGCTCTAGGATTTTCTAATGCATGCGTGGACCCTACAAAGAGTATAGTCATAAAAGCATATGATGATGAAGAACGTTCTTCATGAGGCGTTATTTCTCTTCCTATCAGAGTGGGACCAGTCATTGTGGATACAACTTGCTAGGTCCTGGATCTAGAATTACCTTACAACATCTTGCTCGACTGCCCATGGATTCATGCCCTAAAATCCATTCCCTCCACATATCACCAATGCTTAAAATTCCCATTTGACAACACAAAAATCACTATTTATGGAGACCCCAACCCTTTTCAATATTGTACCAACCTAAGGGGAATTTTTGAAAACTGAGTGCCCATCAACCGAGAAGCTCTTGGCTCCTCTTCTTCTAAATACATTGACCCATCCACACTCGCATCATCTTCCACGTCCACTCCATCCACATCTCTTCCTAAGGATGAGTCCAATGTCAAGATCCAAGACCTAGGCTCTGGAGAATTCAAACTACATACGACATATAGCATCACAACAATACCCAAGTCTCTGAAGGTCTATAGTCGACCATGTTTTAGAATGGAACCCAAAGAAATTTTCAAAGTTCCACCAAAAATAGTTTTCATAAAATGGGGAGACATGAGTAACGAGGACCTTGCCGATATTATAGGATGGCTCTATAAAGAAATGGCCGACCTACCCCCATTACCAGTTAAGAAATATGGCAAGGGATATGACATGATGAAGGCTAAGGGCTACGATGGAACTAGTGGCCTAGGTAGAAATAAAACTAGACGAAGAGAGCCCATAGAATCTTTCAAATACCGAAGTATCTTGGATTAGGGTATGGATTTCCATACAATGATGACCGATGTACCAGTGAAATTTCAAGTGAGCACGTGCATGCTTCGAAAAGTGTCGAGACCACTAAAGAAACCTTTACCGAAACTGACTCCCAAGAGTGGGAATTTGGCTCCCAAAGATCCTTAAGTGATTGTTGCCTCGATGATTTGTTCGTTGAAACGAGGGAGCTTACCTCTGAACAAAATTTTTGGAAAACATTTAAAATCGATCTGGCACCAAATAGTCATAGTCCCATTTCCCTTCCCCATGACATACAAGACCCAACATTTGAACCCCATAACCAGCAGTTGAATCCATCTGAATTGCCAGATAGCACTGACAACCACGACTCAGATTCATTTACCCCTTACTTTGACAATGAATATGAAACAAGTGAAGGGGAATATTGGATAGAGTCTGATGTGGGATTGGATGATGATAATTTTATCTACAATATCTCTGAATCTGTCTTTATGCTTTCCACATCCTCCCCTCAATTCACCAATGCTAACGATGGAATTTCCTTTGTCTATCCACAATTAATCAATTGGGACCAATAATGCCCGCCAGTCCTGGACACCTTTCAGAATGATGAGGCTATTGTAGAATTTATGGGATTACGTGAAGGCATACCCAGTGGTGATCACAAGGCAAGACTCGCCATTGACCTAGATTGTGCAACCTACTTCGGCGAGGCTGCTCCATCCTCCAGTCACAAAATTAAAAATAAGAATAAAGAAAAAAATGAAATGTCTTTAGGTGAAAATTGAAAGGCACCTTTTGACAACAAAAAAGTAAAAACAAAGGACGTATCTGTGGGTGAAAACCTCTCTGAGGCACCCAAAGATGGAGGACTGGAATTTCTTCCCGTAACACAAGAGAAATTAGCTATGCTCATAGAGGACACCATAGAAGACAACATATCAACAACAAAAGATCCCAAAATGGTCCTTTTTGCTACATCCTTGATTGAAGAAGAGAGACCGGAATTTCACAAGTTCTTTGCAGAACGTAAAGTCAACTTTGCACGGTCCTATGCCGACATGCTGGGACTAGACCCAAAACTAGTTTTGCACCATCTGCCACTATTGCCCAATGCCAAACTAGTTAAACAGAAGCTACGCAAAATGTATCCTCAAGTTGCTTTATTGGTCAAGGCTGAGTTGAAGAAACTTCTAGATGTTGGGTTCATACAGTCTATTGATTATGTTGAATGGATATCTAATCTTATGCCAGTAACAAAGCCAAATGGAATGATCTGAGTTTGCACATATTTGAGAGACTTAAACAAGGCATGCCCAAAATATGACTTTCCTTTGCCGAATATTGATATCATAGTTGACCTCCCAACAAGATATGAGATGCTATCCCTCATGGATGGTTTCTCAGGCTATAATAAGATTTGTATTACCCCTAAAGATCAACATAAAACAACATTCACTTGCCCTTGGGGTACATACTACTGGAATTTCATGCCATTTGGTCTTAAAAATGTAGGTACCACATATCAGAGGGCTATTACCACAATCTTTCATGATATGATGCATAAAATAATGAAAGATTACATAGATGACCTTTTGGCTAAATCAGTAACAAGAAAAGATCATCTGAAGGTGTTAGACACAATTTTCAAGAGACTAGAAGAATACAAAGTCCGACTGAATCCTAATAAATGTGTCTTTGGTGTAACATCTGGAAAACTCTTGGGATACATAGTTTCTCGAAGAGGCATTGAAGTTGATCCAAAAAAAGTCAAATCCATCATGGACATGCCTCCTCCCAAAGGAATAAGCGAACTCAGGACATTATAGGGAAGGGTGGAATCTATCCGGTGCTTTATAGCACAATTGGCTGACAAGTGTCAACCATTTCAATATCTTTTGCGCAAAAGCACCCCCTTTGTGTGGACAGATAAATGCCAAGAAGCCTTTCAACAAATAAAAGATTACTTACTGTCACCGCCAGTCCTCATGCCACCCATCCACAGAAAACCTTTGATCTTATACATCTCTGCCACTACTTTAGCACTGGGGTCATTACTAGCACAAAATGACCAAGAAGAAAAAGAAAGGGCCATATATTATATTAGTCAGAAACTGGTCGGGTATGAACTGAATTACACATTAATTGAACATGCTTGTCTAGCAATTGTCTTTGCAGCTCAGAAGCTAAGGCATTAAATGTTGAGCCATCAGACATAGTTGGTAGCCAAGATTGACCCCCTCAAATATCTTTTGAGTCATGCAGCATTGACAGGACGTCTAGAAAAATGTGTCATGATTTTGAGCGAATATGACATTCAGTATGTAGAAAGAAAAGTGATCAAAGGACAAGTGATTGCAAACCAATTGGAAAACACGCCTATATGAAGTGATCACCCCTTAGTGGAAGATTTCCCAGATGATTCAATATTCCATACAGAACCAAAGTCACCCTAGAGGCTATTTTTTGACGAATCGCATACTAATCATGGCTCGGGGGCAAGGATATTGTTTATCACCCCTCAAGGAGATTCCATTCCCAAGTCTTTCCGCATAGCTTTCCCATGCACAAATAATGTGGCAAAATATGAGGCACTGGTTACAGGACTTAGAATGGCAATAAAATGGAAAATCAGAGCATTGCATGTCTATGGGGATTATCAGTTAGTCATCAACCAAGTTAATGATGACTATGACACGAAAGATGAGAAGCTAATGCCCTACAAATGAATGGTTGATAGCTTCCAGACATACTTTCACATGGTGACTTTTGAGCAAGTTCTAAGAATGCAAAACAAAGCGACAGATGCCATGGCTACAATAGGATCTCTCTTTGACATTCCAAGCAATATAACTCAGCTGGAATTCCTGATAGAACAACTGTTGGTCCCCGTCTATGATGTTCCAGAATCGGAGATGGTCTGTGAGCTTGTTGGTCTTGATTCTCCCTAGTACCAAGACATCCATGACTACCTTAAGTCTCAAACCCTCCCCCCTAATCTTTCCAATAACCAAAGGAAGTCTTTTATTTGAAAAACTGCAAGATATGCCATCGTTAGCAACCCCCTTTATTGTTGTAGCTTTGATAACACCCTCCTTAGATGTCTTGACACCAACGAAGCACGCAAAACCTTACGTGAAGTACATGAGGGTATATTTGGGTCTCATTCAAGTGGTCCTACTCTGACCAAGAAGATAACGAGACTTGGGTACTATTGGTTGACCATTGAGAAAGATGCACTAGAATATGTTAGGACTTGTCGACAATGCCAGATTCACAGTGATTTGATTCACGCTCCAACACAAGAACTTTGGCTGATCACGTCTCTTTGGACCTTCACACAATGGGGACTCAACCTTATGGGAAAGATCCATCCTACCCTATCCAATGGCCACAAATTCATCATAACCACCATTGAGTACTTTACGAAGTGGATTGAAGCCATCCCCCTGACATACATAACTGGAAAACAAGTCTCCAAATTCATTCTTAAGTATATCATTTTCTGGTATGGCCTTCTGCAATCCATCATCATTGACAATAGACGTCCATTTAAAAACCAAGACATTCGTGAGTTATGTGAGCGATTTCACATCCAACATCATTTTTCATCTCCATATTACCCGCAAGGAAACAATCAAGCTAAGGCATCAAATAAAACCATTGTTAAAATCCTAAAAAAAACTGTCAATGACACTGGCCATGACTGGCATATTCAACTCAATCCTACTCTGTGGGCTTACCGCACCAGCATTCACACACCCACGAGAGCCACTCCATTTTCCCTAGTCTTTGGAGCTGAGACCATCTTTCCCATCAAGGTTGAAATTCCTTCCTTACGAGTCTCCCTAAAGGGTCTAGCTGATGATGAAGAGTACAAACAATCGCGCCTACACGAGCTGGAGATATTAGAAGAAAGAAGGCATAATTCCCTGAACCATCTGCAGGAATATTAGAATCGTCTCTGTCACAGTTACAACAAGAGATTCATGGTCAGGAAGTTCAAAATTAGTGACTTAGTCCTCATGCAAAACCCTAAGAATCAAGCTGACAGAGAAAAACCTGGCAAATTTGAAGCAAATTGGCTAGGTCCCTATGTCATCATATCCTCCTTTGGTTCTAGAGCTTATTAGCTGGCGACTCCAGATGGAGAAAAACTAACAGATCCTATCAATAGTCTACATCTCTAAAATTTCTACACATAGCATCAGAAGGTCGAGCTGAAAACTTTAAAAATACAAAAAAAATGAAAAATGATAAAAAAAATTGTGGCCTTGTTGAAAACCTGGCAAACAGGCATCTTGGCGGCACCAAAAAAAAAGAAAGAAAGAAAAAATGACAAAAATAGTAAAGAGAAATAATTCGTCCAATAGTGAAAACCTGGCAAATAGGCGCTTTGGATAGGTACCATGGTGAAAACCTGGCAAACAGGCGCCATGCGTAGTCAATCATTGCTTTTCCATCTACTATCACTTTATCTCTTGGTCAACAATGAAACACATTTTCCATCACCGCCACAACATCCGCCATGACATCATACCCTTCCTTTCATGGTTGACAAACGGTTGACATCAAGTCCTAAATACTATCCATCCAGCACCCCATGCATATCCCTTTCACGTCCTTTAAAATTGGCTAAGTCTTGGACCTGAGTAGGGGAAAAATTGTTATCATGTGACTACAATGGGTGTCACGCATGGTTTGGGCAATTGTAAAAGTCCTGAAAAAAGACAAAAACATCACAAAAAGCCTTGAAAAAAGACAAAAACATCGTTAAAATCCTTGAAAAAAGACAAACATCACAAAAAGCCCTGAAAAAAGACAAAAACATCATAAAAAGCCTTGAAAAAAGACAAAAACATCGTAAAATGTCCTGAAAAAAAGACAAAAACACCGCAAAATATCCTAAAGAAAGACCAAAGACATCATAAAATGTCTTGAAGAAAAGACAAAAACATCACAAAAAGTCCTCAAGAAAGACAAAAAAATTATAAAATGTCTTGAAGAAAGACCTAAAAATTGAAAAATGTCTAGAAGAAACCACAAAAAATGTCAAACTGTCTCGAAATCACAAAAACCAGAGTAATTTCTTGTCAAGTTTGTAAAATCAATCAGTCTTTGTCATTTGTTCGAACTACGTCGTCTCTGTGCATTTGCTATGTAGGAAAGACTCATTTTTGAGTCCCCGAGACATTAGGTCAGTCCTTTTAGGTTTGTCAAAATAAAATGATGATGCAATCTTTGGTCATCAAGACAAAGTCATTGGTCATGTTGAACTATGAGGTCTCTGAGTGTATGACGTAGGCAAGGCCATCTGTCGATGAGCCCTCGAGGCTACACTAGGTCAGTCCATTAGGGTTCATGACATTACACTAACACACACGTCAAAATGTCTTCAAGTCAAACAAGTCATTTCAAAAAAAACAAAAATCTGAAAACAAACTCTGACAATTCCTTAATAAAACATGACAATCACATCAGCATGTCAAAGAAATCGATATATAGTCGACACAAGTCAATTTAGTCAACTTCAATTAAATTTGGTCAAAACAAGTTACATTATCATAACCAGTCAAACTATCAACTCTTGGTTATCTTTCAGATGTGTCATTCTGAAGAATAGCCTCTGTCATTTATGCCTTAGTATGGGTCCTTCCTAGGCATTGTCACTGTCATCTGACATTTTCGAGCGATCCTCTTGACATCTAAGGATCACTCCTCTCGACAACAAGGTTCTTTCAGATGTGTCTTTTTGAAGAACAACCTCTATCATTTATGCCTTAGGATGTGTCCTTCCTAGGCATCATCACTGTCCCTTGAAATTTTGAGGGAGCCCTTTTGACATTTAGGGATCAATCCTCTCGACATCAACATTATTTAGGATGTGTCCTTCCTGAATTTGGAAAATTTCTGCACTCGTCATCTTGGCATTGTCAAAATCTCGACACCCTGGCATCTCAACATCATCAAACCTGACATCCCGACATTAGAACACTTGGTATCCAAACACACTTGGAAAAAACTTGGCATTTGTTTGTGGCTTTTTGTCATGTTACTAGTTTTTCAGCAAGGTCCTAACACTGGGATTTAGAGAAGTAGTTATGTATCATGACATTTTTCTTGTCTTTTGACACTCATGTTACTAGTTTCTCAGTGAGATCTCAACAACAAGATTTAGAAAAAATGACGTATCATGATAATGGATTTATTTTGTCCTTTTGGTAATCATGCTGCTAGTTTCTCAAGGATGTCCTGGAAACAGGATTTAGAGAAGCAACGACATTTCATGAATTGTCCTTGTCTTTTTCTTCTTGTGGTTGATTATGACAAAAAGACTGGGGCAATTGCGCTCTTGGTATGAGTCATGATCATCCTTGTCTATGACTACCTTGCACATCTTGATTTATGTCATATCATGGTGTTTGTTTTCCATCACAATAATCTTCCTAGTGATGATTAAGAGCAATAAATATAAAAGTCCTATGGTAAAGTTTTGAAGGATTTGGTCTAGGAACTAACATGCATCTCCTTTTGTCCTGTCATCTTCTCTTGTCTGTCTCTCGATGATATCCCGTGACATACAAAAACATAAGTGCATACATAATCACATAGACATTGCATTAGGTCCATACATTGCATCATTCATAAGATTAAATCATATACATTTCACATACATATTGCATTATACATAGTCATGCATTAACATAAACATAAACATGACATCCATTCAAATAAATACATTATGCATATCATCATCATCCATGGCACAACATCAACACGACATATAAATAAGCATTGCATTATCAAGGCATCACATCATAAGTAACCATCATATGACATACATGACAAGACATATAAATCATACCATCATCCATCATAAATGCATAAATCCACATAGACACCACATTACATACATAATAATTCAAAAATAAAAAAACATCACATAACACACATGTAGGCTACATCAAAACTGCATCATATAGCATCATCTCAAAATATATAATGTCACAGGATAGAGTAATGAGATATCCCAAAAATAGAGCACGCAGGCTCGATAGTCAATACATAAAGTTTCATAACATAAAGACTGAAACATGAATGTAGTAAGCATGGCCCTATGAAATTCTCTCCTCATCCCCTCACGACGAAGAGTGTGGTGATTGAGGACTTGTGCCCGACACTGAGGTAATGGGTGGACCTGTAGCAACCTCTGTCTGTGAAACCAAGGGAATTGACACTGATGGCATCATCTCCATAGTAACATGCATCTGTGATGACACTACAACCTGACTCTGTGAAGCTAAAGGATCTGTCACGGGAGGCGGACCAGGTACTGATCTATGGCCTGAACCTGATGAATCAAGTGAATGCCCCTACCTATGACTAGAAGAGTGTCTATGATGAGACTTGTGACTCAAAGTATGCCCTGAAGAGGTTGAGCCCCTGCACTACTCCGACTACCACTACCACTGCCACTCCCTAACCTGCTGCTGCCACCTGTCCTCGTCTGTGTCCTGGTCAGGGCAGGATCTCTCATCTTGGTTGGTACGGCCTGATCATATAACTGCCTGTATCACCCAAGCCGTACACTGATCCTGCCAAACTCCTGTGCCAAATCTGGCGATGGTCCTGTACATAGTCGTGCAAACTTTGTACACCACTGTGCTGCCTCCTATTGGCGGATCTAACCTATGCGGCACTCTCATCCAATCTCCTCTGTAGGTTTGCCACCATCCTCCATCTTAGGAGCCTCTCAGCCTCATCCATAGCATCATCATCCACGTCATCATCCTCCTCCTCTGTGACCTCCTCGCCACTGACTCCCTCATCCCGAGGCACATCCACATCCACATCCACCTCAAGCTCCTGCTCATGTTTGGCCTCCTCCTTGGCCACATGCTCCTCCTATCTCTCCTCTGCCTGCTCCTGCCTCGGCTGCTCCTCCTCCTGCTCCTACCTTGGCTCCTCCTCCTCTCTCTCTCTCCCTCCTCGGCCACCTCTGGGATAACATCCAATGCCGCTCTAGCTACACATTTTCATACCCTCCTGCCCTACCTCTGGCCATCTCTCCTCTGTCTCTGATCGTCCCCTCCAGTGTCCCCATCATCTCCATCACCTCCACCCCGACCTCCATCCCTACCCCCATCTCGCCCTCCACCCCAGCCTCCATCCCCCCTACCTCTGCCTTTGTCACCATCTTTGCCCCCTCACTTGGATCGCGACACACATGGTATAACTGACCTCCTATCAACAGGCGCTGACCCATCAAGATTTTTCAGTGGCACTAGTTGATGCGCCTGCCACCATAAGTCATAGTCAATGGTAGCCCCTGGATTTGCAAATCCACCTCTCCATCCCCACTGTTGGGCTACTAGCCCATCAATCTGCTGCTCAAAAAATGGTATAGAAATCGGTGGCCCCCAAGCTGACTCCCTAGAAGATCTGGCATACTCTGCTCTACCTACCGATACACCCTGCTGCTCCCCAAACTGTCTCAGTACACGTTGTGGCAGGTACATATCTATAATGAGCTAGCTCTACACTGTCCTACCAATCAAGTAATGGTACTATTTGCAAAATCTGAGGTTGTCATCCTCATCATCCCACTACTGATGGTCTCTGTAGGGCCTCCAGATGAATGAAACCATGGTGTCAATCTGATGGCACCACCAATCTATCTCTCCCATCCTTGTCTGTTGTAGGGAATCGACATAGTAATAAGCGTAAGGCATCCCCTTGGTTAGTGGTGGTCTCTGGATAAGAGGTCAGAATATGGCCACATGCTCCCAGGCCCATATCATTAAAAGTGTAGTACCACACCCAATGCTTTGTGCCCTCCTGTAGGCCACCTCGTGAAGTTGATGGTAAAACATGCCTAACAAACATGGCCCCCAAGCATAAATTGTCCTGTCTCGCCTCATCCCCACTAGCACATCAACCCAACCAATGGGAAACCTGTGTTTGCGGTTGTTAGGAATCAATATCCCACTAATCAATGTCACCAAAAATGCATCAAACCGGGCATAGTGCTCCGCCATAAACTCCCAACGGATATCATATCTCTCAATGCTGAGTCCTGCACCTTGATTGTGATAGTAGGTCATGAAGGTCTGATAGCCATGTTGAGGGTCATAGATGATCCTCTCTCCTTGAATCAATAAATAGAGGATACGGTAGACGTCCTCCAACGTCACGGTAGCCTCTCCTATAGGCAAATGGAATGAGCATGTCTCTGAATGCCATCTCTCACACAAAGCAGTTAGCAGGCCCCTACTTGCTCGAATAATAGGCATATAGGCAACATAATACAGACCTAGCCGCATCAATCATCATCGCTTTTGCATAGTTATCTAGTCTCTGAATCGGAAGGTCGATGGCCTGCTCTCTCGCGAATAGATAGGTGCTAGCTGTTTATGTACATGATCAAACAACACATCAGTACCTTCTAGACAATCTTCATTATCATCATTATAACTCAAAGCCATTTAAAATTTGAAAATCATCAGAATCAGCCTTTGTCAAAGTCAAAGTCAAATGTGTCGCGTTGACTTCATTTGCGTCGCGAAAAGGCATTTGCGTCGTTCCATACTACAATTGCATCATGAATCATCGATTGCATCATTTGGTCCTGCACTTGCATCACATCAGAGCATTTGCATCTGCTATATGGAACATGCATCACTTCATTCAAATGTGTCGCTCAAACTAATGAATGCGTCGCAAAATGACATATGTGGCGTTATAACTCTCTAATGCATCACACTTTTTTGCAAATGCATTACACATCCATGGTCTACCCTATTTACCCCTTACACTTGTGTCATGACGCATCAAATGGGTCGAACACGAAGTCAAATGCGGCTTACGCGAACGCATATGCATCACAGCGCATTCATTGTTCACCCTAAAACCATAATTTTGGCACGCAAAATGATGAAATGACAAGGTGGGTTAGAGGTACATATTGCTGGCTCCACGCCCTCTGGACTCCTGAAGGTCTGCACGATCTCACCGCGATGCTCAGTCACTGGAATCACCATCCTCACAAAAGTCCTCTTCGCTCGTCGCTTTCAAATTTGCTAAGGTGAATAGTGAAAATGAATTGACTTTTACCCCTTTGTCAACCTATTTATAAAGTCAAAATGACATTTGTCAACTAGGTTATTACTGGAGGCCCTTTTGACCAACTTTGACCACCCTTTTGGCCACTTTAAACATGTTAGAATCTAAAACTGTCTGCGCCATTGTTTTTTTGGTCATTAAATTGACTTATCGAGTCACTTTCCAATTTTTTTGTCACCTGGCCAAAATTCAAAAAATTTCCTGAGGGAGCATCGATACTCTGTACCTTCACTGGGGCATGACTTTGAATTATTTTCTTTGTCACAATGCGACATGCTACATTATGACAAAGAGGGGAAAAATGTAGACACATAAAAATGACCTAGGCCTGCAAGGTCTATTTTACCACTTTCGTCCTAGCATAATTATGACATTTAATTATATCATTGGTCCACATTCGACTATTAATTAAATAATTCATAATTATTTAATTAATTCATGTCTCTTTATTCTTCATGATTATTAAATAAATAAATTTTATTTATTTATTCAATACGTTACTAGGAGTCTATTATCTTCTCACAATTAAATAAATTTATTAATTTATTTAATTACCTTTGTTCATTTATTCTTCCTAATTATTAAATAAATGAATTTCATTTATTTATTTAATATGTCACCAATTCTCATACTTAAATGAATTTATTAATTTATTCAATTATTAATCATATTCTCTAAATTAAATAATTGTCTTTAATTATTTAATTGCCAAATTTAACATTCCCCTCATTTTAAATAAATGAAATTATTTAAAATGATCTCACATTCTTGACTGTCAGTTCATTTTAGTAAATAATTTGAAAATTGATTATTTATTATCACACAAAATCCATATTTTGAATTAATTTAATTCAAAATGGTAATCTTCTTCCAAAATTCAAGCAATTGAGCAAATTCTTGATTTTCCAAATTTGTTTTTTAGTTCAACTCTTATCCTCTTGATTTTTTGAATCTTACAAACCAACTAGTCTTTATCTTATTGATTTTCGAAATCTTTATCTTTTTGACTAATTATCTCATTTATTCTCGACCACCGATTCGATCTTCTCAGATGACATCTCAACCACTCATTTAATGATTTTTCCCTAACCCTGATTAGGGATTGTCACATGAAATCTGGACCTCTGATTTTAGGCTTCCATCAACTTTCAATCTTGTCCGTCCATCCAAAATTGCATTTTCTATAAAATGACAATTTTGCTCACATTTTTGAGGACTCACGCTCATACTTACATTTTTCTTTGCAACATTCATGATATTTTGCATATTCAATTCTAGTCTTAGACATTATAGTCATTTTCTCATAGGCATAGACATTTATATTTCAAATCCTTCAAAGCTTGTTTAGGACTTTGTCATAGTCTTTGGTATCAAATTGCTCACACACTCAATCTGAGGGAAACAATCAACAAGTTAGAAGGTGCTATGAAGGTGAATCATGAAAGCTTCAACAAGTGACAGGTATAATTGTTCTTGTTTTAGTTTTCATTGTACTTGATAGCTTCTTTGGGTTTGTATGCTTTTTTATTTGATAATCTAACCTTAGGAAATTAACCCATTGATACACTAAGTGATTGGAAAATGTCCGGATGTAAAAAAAATAAATCTATGTATATTGTAGGATGACTGTTAAACAAGGCATTTCTAACTTCATATCACTTTTACAGTGTTGGTTTATAATTTTCCCACTCTTCTCTATTCTTTCGGCCAATGTCTATTGTTTATTGTTGCATGTGTTCTCTCCGAACATGCATCATATTTTCCTTTGAAGTTGTTAAAATGAGAATGTAAATTAAATCTGACTAATTGGATATTGTCTAGGTCTAAAACCATTGAATCTATATTTGTTCAAACGATTAACAATTGTCAACTTGTTTGTTTTTTATAGTGTCATTTTGTAGTTGTTTTACACTCTTTCATTTTATGGGTCAATGCCCTACCTTTCTAATTACATAAATAAAGTAAAATAAATGCCTTGCATAGGAAAAAATCTAATCATGTATATGTGTACATATTATTTATATATGCATGTAAGCATGCATACTTATACATGTATATATATATTTATTTATGTATGTCTATATATATATATATACATCTATATATGTGTGTACAAATGGGAAAACAACACAAAAAGAACTTTGCGCAACAAAATTTAAACTTCAGAACCAAGAAATATTTAATGAAGTGTAACTAAGTATTTCACTTGACAACGAACACTAACCCATAGAGAATAGCCAACAAGTAATAAATTCAAACGCACTTGCAATGCATTGTTCCACATAATGGAAATTAACCATAAAATGCAAAGATACAAAAAACAATAAAACAACACTGTAAAAGATATAGGAACTTACAAAGGCCACCTTTCTCGCTTCCAATCCAAGCAAATATTTCTCATACATGCTACTTAGCTGAGCATATTTATCCTTGGTTTGATACTAACACTTTATTAATACAAGTGTTCATACAAAGTTCATTCGACTTCATTTTGATTCTGATCAGTCGTATTTTTCTCTTGCTTTTCTCATTCTACTAAGTTTTTCCATTGCAAATATTTGATGAGTTTGTTGATACATCCATGCCTTGGCATGCATTATTCTTCAAGAATACTTCACATGATAATGTATTGTCCATGATCAAGAATGGAAATAACATTTCCTCCACACACATGCATCGCTACTACAGTTGAATTTATTAAATGAAAATGAAAATTAGATCTAATTAATTAGAAAATGTCCAGATGTAAAAATAATTAAATCTACATGTAGTGTAGGGCAACTATAAAACAAGGCATCTCTAACTTCGCATGCTTTTATAGCGTTGTTTCATAATTTTCCCACTCTATATATTTTCAGCTAATTTCTACTATTTCAAACATATACAAATATATATGCTTCTATATATATATGCTTATATATACACACACACACATGCAAACATACACACACACACACACACACACATATATATAGACATAGCTCATATTTGAAATAGTTCTTGGTTTTGTACTGTTAATTTTCTTAACCGAAGTATTATTTGCATTGTTTTTTCATTTTCTTAGATTCTTCATGTTAGTGTATTTATGGATTAGTCTTTTTTGTTTAGTTAAAAACTAGATTGGATAAAAATATGTCCACCTATTGAAAATAAATCTGGTGCTTTGTCCATTTCTTGATCCATGAACACCATGCACATATAGGAAAAAGGACTATGTATATCCCTGGTGTTTAAGTTGTATTGTTCATAGTAGTTGACATGTCCCATTGGAAATTGAAATGCATGCATAAATAGATTTTATTTACTATTAAGATTGATCGGTGTCTTCATAATAGAAGCAATAGCTTGCTACTATTACACAATGAGCACATGTAGCTAACAAATTCAAAAATCACCTAAAACAAATAGGATTTTGATTTTTGTCTTTGTAGCTACCTTTTTGAGAAGTAGTTTTTGAACATTTGAAGTAGCAACACCAATGCCCAGATTCATGACAGTGGACGAAAATGTAGTTGGTGGTCACCAGCCAAAAAGCAACCAAGATCAAAAAATTAATTGAAATAGTTACTACTACATTTTACATAGATCATATCAGCTTCAGTAGATAACATCCCAGAAGCACATGACCATAGCATATAATAAATATGAAACATAAAAAACCATGGAATATGATGGAAAAGAAACCTGAATAATTATCTATTACTCAATCCATGCATTTGGAAAAGCTACGGAGTCTTACCAAACACACTGCATTTGCGAGATAACTTCCACAATCTTCTAAAAAGCATAGGAAAAGCATATAACCAAAAACGAAAAACACATTTCATTGTGTATTGTAACTTTAATGCCCATACTTCACTACATCCAAGGAATATTTAAAAGTGAATATAAAAGAAAAATAATTAAAACCTTACCATATAGTAGATAAATTTCTCAATGATCATCTCTACTACACGATAAGCTGACATTGTCATAGATGCAAATTCTTTTCCAATTTGGCTATCCTCCTCTTTGCACGGCTTCAAAACAGGTTCAAACAAAAGGTCACAAACATATACCATAATGTATTAACTACAATTGTCGAGCATCAAAAACATAAATAACATTTCAATTTACTTGTTTTCTTTCTTTATGCATGGCTAGTGACAACATTTGTGGTTACACAAACCACTGCCATTCTTTATTTGACAGACACCTACAAAATCGGTATCAACTGCAGAACACATTGTGCCATGTCTATAGACACAAACGCATATATGCATACACACACACACACATATATGTATATATATATTATGTATAAATACATATATATGCAAATAGGTATATAAGAAGCTATAGATATATATACATGCAACTCAATACATATACATATACATGTATGTATCTGCGGGTGCACAAACTACTTCTGAATAGGCTTTTCCATGCTCTTTGCAGTAGCATATCAATTTTATTACAATCGAGGCAACTTTGAAATGAGAAAATAATTGACATAGATACCTACAAAGTCAACATTAGCTGCAAAACACACTGTGCCATGTCTATGCACGCACACACATGTATCCATATGCGCACACACACACACATATATGTATATATATGCAAATGTAGCTATATACATACATAGGTATATATGCCTACATTTATATACACATGCACATATATAAACAAATACATATATGTAAAAAAATATATGTATAGATCAACACATATATATATATACACACATACTCACACATACATATATATGCAACCATACACACACACATATGTAACTAAATATATATACATATATATGTATCTATATGCACTCATATTTACATATGTATATGTGAATGTATATGTAAACACATATTTATTGATTTTATATCCATAAATTTTGCAATTACTTAGAGCTAATTTTCATTTTCATTTTATGGATGTATTTGTAGTGGCCAGCAAAGAAGATGACATTAATGAATTATGATGTTAAGTCTTCTACTGCAAAACAAATACTGATCTATAAAAGCATTCAAAGATAGGAAAGAATAGAGAATAACCCGCAAGAAACAAACATCAAGAGACAATAGACATTAACCCATAAAATGCAGAGATGTAAAGAACTATAAAACACCATTATAAAAGATATAGGAAGTTACAAATTCCTGGTTATTTCCTTCCAATACAATAGACATAAATCCTCTCAATAGGCACATATTTCACTGTCTCAATTCTTCTACACAATTTGGAAATGGTTTAATCTTTGCTGCTCCCTATCAATCAGTGTTCTTATGGATGAATCTCTGCTTTTTACAATTTTGTCATTTGCTCCTGATATTTTCATCTTTCTTTTGTATTTTTCTAATTCAAATTTATTGTGCGGTCATGAAAGAGTGATATAAATTGGAGAATGCCTATCTGTTCAACATATGTTTGATTTTCCATGGATCCACACAAATGAGTCAAACAACACAAATAATACTTTGCTCAACAAATTTAAAAAATAACCCCATTACCCACTAATGATGATTGCACTTTAGTTTACTTACAATAAATGGGAGATCACATATTAGAAAATGAGAAAGCCACGAGCAAAATAACAACCAATGAGGAAATTGTGAGAGGGACATAGAAATAAAACATAAAATGATCATACATGCATATACATTTATATATATATATATATATATACATACTAACATACATATATATATGCATACACACATATACAAATGGACATACACACACACACACACACACACACACATATATATACATACACACAAACAAACACACACACACACACACATATATATGTCTGTGTGTGTATACATATTTTATTTATATGTTTCTACAATTTTCTCATTGGCCTTTGTAATTTTCCATGCGGGGAGCTAATGCTATCACCTCAATTTTGCATATTAAAATTATGATTTGGGAATGGTGCTGAAAAATAAAGGTAAAGTACAACTTATGTTTGGGGGAGTATTTATAAAAACTGAATTTATTTCCCTATTTTTGCAATTTTGTGATTGGCGGGTGTAATTTTCCTCATGGCTTTGGAATTTTGTAAATATTTTTAATAATAATAATTATTGTAGCACACATAGGAATAGTTACTTCCATTCTCAAAGTCCTTTACTTCAGATAGTTTAAGGTGTTCCTCTATCGTTTACACTGTCATTCTATAACTTTTTCAATCTTTGCATTTTATGAGTTTCTGCCTATTGTTTCTACAACAAAAATAATACTTTTCTCAACAAAATTATAACTTCAAAACCAAGAACTATTTAAATTATGAACTCTTCTGATCTTGATCGAATAAATTGAAGTGTAGTTGAGTATTTAACTTGACAACAAACACTAACCCTTAAAGAATAGCGAAAATAAACATTTACACAGAAACTACAAACAACACCACATGGATACAATGATTTTATACCAACATATTTTCCAATTACTTGGATCTAATTTTCATTGTTTAATAAATTCAAGTGCAGTTGCAATGCATGAGTGCACACAGTACAAATTAACCATAAAATGTAGAGATGCAAAAAACTATAAAATGACACTGTAAAAGAGATAGGAACTTACCAACACCTCATTTTCCAATTCCAAAAGCATGGACAACTAAGCATGATAATATGCTTGTCATGATTAAGAATGGATGCAATATATGTGTGTGTGTGTGTGTGTAAGAAATACTTCATTTTTTAATTTCAGAAAAAAATAATATTGTTGGTTGCTTTGATGCCATTGGAAAAACTCAGGGTGGAGACATAAATATTCTTCATAATCAAAAATAAAAATACATACAAATATTGTTGTTTTGTTCATGTGGAGTGTCAAAAATTGGATGCGCACGTCTCGACTCCTCCCACCTATAGAGTCATCACTTTTGTTGCATTCATAAATGAATTAGGGAGACTTGATTTATGAATGCTCTTCTAAGGGAAAACTATGCTGCATTGGTCCACAATTCTATTTGAATTGTGAAGTGCTACATAGGTTTCTATCAAAGGCCTTCACAAAACCAAGCCCCTTAACTGATACAAATACATATACAAAAGACAATATGAAAATGATTCAAATTCTTGCAAACTCAAATAGATGAATTTATAGTTCAAAGGGATATGCATTAAACAAAACTATACATAATAATAGCAAAGGACGATGACAAACCAATGTGAGGCAATAGACTGAAAGGATCGCCAACTTATACAATTCAATGGTTCCATATATAAATTGATATTCAAGGATCAACAAATTAGACCTAATATTCATTTCCATTTAACAAATTCAAGTGCAGGTGCTATGCATGCATGCAAACAATAGTGATTAACTCATAAGGCACAAACATGCAAAAAAACCATAAAAAGGACACTATAAACACTAACCCATATTTACACTCACAAAAACAACCTGAGAAAATGGGAAAAAAGAAGACAATTTTTTTTTGAGAAAAACTATAACTCCAAAATGAAGATATATTTAATGAAGTGCAACAAAGTATTACAATGCTAAGTATCTAACTCATCAACAACCAAAAACCCATAAAAGCGAGCCATAATTGCAAAGCACCGAACAAGAAAGACTAACCCATATTTACACTCACAAAAACAACCTGAGCAAATGGGAAAACAACACAAAGAATACTTTTCCCAACACAACTAAAACTTAAGAGCCAAGAAATATTTAATGAAGTGCAACTAAGCATTTAAACTTACAACAGATGCTAACCCATAAAGAATAAGAAACAATTAATAAATTCAAATGCACTTGCAATGCATGGGTTCACACAGTGGAAATTAACCATAAAATGAAAAGATACAAAAAATAATAAAACGACACTATAAAAGATATAGGAACTTACAAATGCCACCTTTCTTGCTTCCAATCCAACCAAACTAATAGGAAAACGAAAAAAATTACAAATTCCACCTTTCTCGCTTCTAACAGAGTAGATGAAAACCCTCCCAATAGACACAAGCTTCAGCCTCATTAAACAACCTGACCTAATGAACAAATAACATGGATAGCAATTCACTCCACAATGTTAAACCTTCACACCATAACACACTAATGACAGCTGCACTCCAACATACTCACAATAAATGAGAAAATGCAAATAGTAAATGCAAATGTACTACTCAAGACCCCATGCATCCCCATGAAGAGTCCATGGCAAGACATGACTATACAAACAAGAAAGACTGATCCATATTGAAACTCACAGAAACAACCTGAGCAAATGGGAAAACAACACAAAAATACTTTTCCCAACACAATTGAAACATCAAAACAAAGAAATATTTTACTCCACAACAAAGACTAACCCATAAAGAATAAGCAACCAGTAATAAATTCAAATGCACTTGCAATGCATGGGTTCACACAGTGGAAATTAACCACAAAATGCAAAGATACAAAAAACCATAAAATGACATTGTAAAAGATATAGGAACTTACAAAGGCCACCTTTCTCGCTTCCAATTCAAGCAAACCAGCAGGCAAACAGAAAAAATTACAAAGGCCACCTTTCTTGCTTCTAACAGAGTAGATGAAAGCCCTCTGAACAGATGCAAGCTTCAGCCTCATCAAACAAGCTGACCTAATAAAAAAACAATGCATATAACAATTCCCTCGACAGTGTTAAACCTTCACACCATAACACACTAATGACGACTACACTCCAACGTACTCACAATAAATGAGAATACATAAATATTAAATGCAAATGTACTGTTGAAGATGCCGCGCATCCCCACGAAGAGTCCATGGAAAGACATGACTATACAGACAAACTCATGAAATATTTCCAATAGCGAAGCTCCCTACATTAATTATTATTATTTAAAATATTTACAAAATTTCCAAAACCACAAGGAAAATTACACCCGCCAATCATAAAATTGCAAATACAGGGAAAAAAATCACTTTTTCTAAATATTCCCCTGAACATAAGCTATACTTTAGCTTTATTTTCTGGCTCCATTCCCAAAGCACAATTTTAATATGCAATATTGAGGTGATAACATTAGTTCCTTGCCTTATAAAGGCAGTGACTAAAAAGAGGGTGCTAATGTTAGCAAATGACAAGATGACATCATCTAATGAAAAATACTATTCATCACCATTTGTAAACATCATATGATAAAAATACTATTTAGTGTCATTTGCTAACACCATCTAACTAAAAAGTGATGTCAACAACACCATCAATTGGGATGACATCATTGGATGAGAAGATGATGTTATCCATTGAAAAATGATACCAACCATTAGCTTCTTCATATGGGGATTTTCAATTCAATGCAAGATTTACTTTATGGGGACCTTAGCTTTGAAATAAAGTTTGATTTTAAATGGTGGGGCTCCTTTCTTATCTTGTTTGTTTGTGAAAAAAAATTGTTCATGTTTATATTTAAATATAAACACTTCATTAATATTCATTTATGGCTTCACTTATATTTTAAAATACTTTAATATTCATATTAAAGTAAAAAATTTCTCCCCTTTTATCCATGGGTATCTTTTTCAATTCCCACTCAAAATTAAATCTTTACTAAAGCTTTTAGATTTGATATTTTATTTTTATTGACATATATCATCTTCACCCATGGCCCCTGCTTTCATTTTTAGTATTAACCTTAAAGTTAATATTAGCACTTGCCACTTTTTTTATTATTCAATTTTCATGGCTCACATTATTTGTCATTTAATCTTTTAAATACTATGGTTAGTATGGAACTCATGGATTTACTTATTTTCCATGCCTAACCAATTAACAATAAAATAATGTTCTTTTAATTTATTACCAACCTTCAAATTATCCCATTTTACTTTCAATTTGAAATGCATGGGATGCATTTTATAATAACTTAATTTTTAATTGATATGCGTTCCCTTATAGTGGCTCTTAATTTTCTAAGTGGACATTTCCGGGTTGATAATGGAGGTCATTCTTTCATTTACCTTGCAAATGGCCAAAACTTCCCATGAGTGGTTCTCCAAAAATGAAATTATGAATGGAGAAGGGGGACAAATTTTGAAAAGGAAGTGTTGATGTCAGCAAATAGAAAGATGACATCATATAATGAAAAAAAACTATCCATCACCATTTGTAAATATTATATGATGAAAACACTACTTAGTGTCATTTTTTGGAATCATTCAACTGAAAAGTGATGTCAACACTAGTGTCTGTTGGGATGGTATCATTTGATGAGAAGATAATTTCATCCATTGAAAAGTGATATTGACCATTAGATTCTTCATTTGTGAATTTTTAATTCAAGAAAAAAATTACTTTATGGGGACCTTAACTTTAAAATAAAGTTTGATTTTAAATGGTGGGGCTCATTTCTTATCTTGTTTGGCCATGACAACAAATTATTCATGTTTGGATTAAAATATTAACACTTAATATTCTCTCTATGGTTTCACTTGAATTTAAAAATACTTTAATATTCATATTAAAGTAAAATACCACCCCTTTTATCCATGCTTATCTTTTTTAATTTCCAGTCAAAATCAAATCTTTGCTAGAGCTTTTAGCTTTGATATTTTATTTACACTGACATATCTCGTCTTCACCCATAGCCTCCACTTTCAATTTTAATTTTAACCTTAAAGTTAATCTTATCACTTGTCACTTTGTTTTGATCTAATTTTTTGTTGCTTACATTATTTGTCATTTAATCTTAATACTATGGTTAGTATGAAACTCATGGATTTACTTTATTTTTATGCTTAACCATTAACAATAAAATAATGTGCTTTTACTTTTTTTTTTTTGATTAGTTGTGCTTTTACTTTATTACCAACCTTCATTATCCCCTTTTAATTTCAATTTGATTTTCATGGGATTCATTTTATAATAAATTATCTTGATTTTTGATTGATATGTGTGCCCTTACAGTGGGTCCCAACTTTCTAAGTGAACATTTCTAAGTTGACGGTGAAGGAGTGAAGGTCATTCTTTCATATAATTTACAAATGGTTAAAACTTCCCATGAGTTGTTAATCTTGGGAGATTACTAGACCATAAACCTACTTCTCCCAAGAGATTTAAATCCTCTACCAATGCTTATAAGCTACTATGGATCAACATTAGTTGATTATTTTACTCCTCTATATTAAACAAGTGAGATTTTCACCTCTAAAAATTATGGCTATTGTTGAGAGGTCTAAAGTTCTTGTTTAGGACCAATACACCACATAGGACCAATAATATGGAAATAATTATGAGAATGAGACAATAATGTAACTCAATCTTTGGGATTAAAATTTTAATTCCTTATCTATCCTAAGCTAATCCTAAATTTGTATGGGGTAGAAAAGGGAAAGAGATTGCAGAAAACATATAGCACAAATAAAGGCTCATGCTAAACAAATATATTTTCACAAGTAGAGATTTGTAATTCATGATTAATAATCAATAGAAGGAGAAAAATGTAAGGCACATAATAGATAACTCACAAGTGTTGAAAAGAATCATAATTTCTAGAATAGAAACTTACACATATGAGATCAATTAACTAATATATATATAATACACCAATTTTAGAAACATGCATAGAAATTCCCCTATATAACTATGAGAAGGTCAATATTAGAATCATACATTAGGATCAAAATCTTAGTTGTATAAAATTACATAAAACCTATTACGAGGCACACATGCCAATATTTATATCCATAATTCCCAAACCATAACTAAATTTTTCCCTTACAATTTTTAAATTATAGATTGGTTGAGGAGAACACAACTCCAAAAATTTAGTTCCTTGAAGTATCTTGTTGGTGGTTGAAATTTATTATGGGAAAAATAGTATATGATAAATGAATTTTGATGTGTAGTACTACAATTTGTAGTTCTGGGTAGGTGAATTCTGTTGTTGTGTGCCATGTAGGAAATAAGGTAGTTGGTCTTCAATATTGAATTTGTGTCTTCGAGGAAATTTGAATTTGAGATGTGACAAGAATCCCTACCCTAACTATGTTTGAGTTGTAGGTAGCATGTGAATGCCATAGAAGAGCCAAGGATGTCAAAATTGTGTTATCATGGAGCATCATTGAGGAGATATGTAACAAAATTACCACACCTAATAGGCTATTGGATGAACTTGGTGGGAAAATAAGACAACTTGCACTATCCTCGAGTAAGATTTCTATTTTTATTTTAGAAACTCTTAGGAGAATTCCACATGGCATTATCTATAACATACTCAATGAGCTACAAATTGTTGACAAATGGGGCCAACCTGTGTGTATATTGTTGGAATTGTGTGTGCCTCCCACAAAACTTCTTAATTAAGAGGGGAGATTTTGGTCGTCAGTAGAACGTCTGCTGTGACCTCGAATGTCTTGGCGATCGATATATGAAACCTTTACGTAACCTAGATGTCGGACGATAGGAAGTCTTGCCAATATCGGCATGACCTTTGGTCTGTCTGGCCGATGTGGTAATCAGTATGACTTGCTCCTATTGGTATGAAGTCTTGGTGACTAGGAGATGTCTGGCCGATAGTTGGTGTCTATCGGATATCGAGGAGACTCTGGGTGACAAGCGGATGTCAGGGAGACTCATGGCGACTAATGTTTTTGGGGACCTTGGCTAAAAGGCTTGCTTCGATGTGATGTCTCACCAATAGCGGTAAGTCTCGTCGATGAGTAGACATATGGAGTCATCGGAGAAACACAAGGACTTTGGTATGAAGTCTCAGCGAATGTGGAATGTCTGCCGACGGTTGGACTCTTCGATATGACTTGAAGGCATCGGTATGATGTCTTGGCGAAGAGTGATTGTCTTGCCGATGGGAATCTTGATGTCGGTATAATATCTCAGCGATAGCCTAAGTCTTGCCGACTATTGGATGTTTCATTATGACTTGAAGGGCTCGTGTAACCTCCTGGCAAAGCGATAAGTCTTACCAACTGGGATGTTTTGGTATAACATGAAGAGCTCGGTGTGATGTCTTGGCGAAAGATGACTATCACACCGAATGGAATGCTGAGGTCGATGTGACTTGAAGAATTCGGTGTAATGTCTGGGCGAAGAGCGATAGTCTTGCCGACTGATGAACTCTTCGGAATACCTTGTGATCTTTGGTGTGAGGTCTTGGCGACATGGCAAAGTCTTAGCGATATCTCTCTGGACTTGATGTAACCTCTTGCCGATAGGGATGAATCTTGGCAATATTGAATGCTGGGTATGTTGGCATCGGGGAGACATGGTTAGTGTCTCACCAACATAACAACACAGGTTGAACGCCCTTGACCATTTGGATGATTGTCCTACATGGTGTGAGCTAGATGTATTATCTTCTATGCAAGGAAGTGGAAACATCTATGATGTTGAGCTAGATGATTCGATAGTTGTGATCCGACAGTTGGAAACGAACCGATTCACAGAGGAAGTGAAGAACGAATGGAGAAATGTATGCGTTAGACGTTCTGAAAAAGCAGAAAAAAAAGCAGGAGAGCGTAACAAAGAGGGCTGAGAGGTTGGCTGGATAGCCGTGGCCTTGAGGCCGAAATAGAGGAAGTAAAGAGGTAGGGTCATATTGTCAAATTCTCTTCTAATCAAGGAGTGAGTGCCATGGTTGATCTCTCATGTTGATCTGTACTGTAAGTGGCTGGTTTGCTACTAGATTATATCCAGAATGAACAAGATGTAATCTTTGAAAAGGCTATGAGCCTGAATTGTATTGTAACCTTTAGTTGCTGAATAATACAATGGCTCGATCTTTGGAGTGTGGGGTTTTCTTGAAAGGGTTTTCCCCACGTAAATGTGTTCTAGTTTCCTATCTTATCTTTCATCGTGTTGGTTACAGAATATGTTATTTCATGATGTTGAATTTACATGTGCTTCCCTCAAAAGGATTAATGTGGGAAATGAACTATGTCTATTTCCGCTTTAGGACATAGTTGTACATGTCTTTGTGGTAATCTAATCAAAATTTGGAGTTACAGAAGGAACCACTGTTCTTGGAGATTTCTAGAGATGCCCTTTATCTCCCTTACATATATATATATTAAGAAAAAGGAAAAACCTATATATTACATTATATAAAAGGAGAAATCATATAAGTAAGCAAGTATAAACAAAATCTGGATGAGGCATAAAACATTACATATTATTTTCCATAGGCATAGTGCTGAAAAAATATCAGCATATCAACATAATCCTCTATATGACATATCTCCATTAAGTTATCCCCTTGTTGCTCCTAGATTGAAGGCTCTTTATGAACCAGCTGTGGAATTGGGGATTGGAAATAGGCATGAATATGGGGTGCCTCTCATGTGACAAGAGGAAGGAAATTGCATGGTATTTGCCCTTAATTTTTATTGATATGGAAAAACCAATGCCATTAACATCATGATTGAGATCTCTCTACAAGAACTTATCACTGCTCATTTCAAACACATGCTTAATTACATCATACAGAAACATAAAAGCTCACTTATGCAAAAGAAAATGCTTGGGAAATAAATCCCCTACATAGTCTTGCCCTTTATAGAAATCATATACTTGCATGCTTCATAATAACACATCATTTTCCAAGAAAATATCATTAAAAACTTTATTTAACTATACATTGAACATAAACAAAATATTGCAGCAAATCCACTGTGTTTGAAATGAAAATGGAGAGAATTTGCAAAGGAAAGATCAACCTTTGAGCTTATGGGTGTAGAATTTCCTCTTTGATGATGCATTTGATGCACTGTGTAATACTCAAACAATGGAGTTTGAAGACCTACTTCAGCTCGTCCCGCCCAATACAACTAGAGAATGGTAATTTCCAATTGTGGACTAGGAATGGAGCTCTATAATTGTGCAGATAATATTCCATCTGAGACTGCGACAACTGTTGAAGTATCTAGAACTGGTATTCCTATCACCATTGCCAAAGAAAATTGCTAAAAATACACTACTAAATGGTATGAGGTACCGCCTTTAAAGAGAATTTTCCATGCATGACAACAAATGAGAGAATAGATCATTCCTTGAGTTGATTGCTAATGTCATTTCAAAGAAAAATTGGCTCATTAAGAGCCAAGCTTGTTGCAATACGTAAGATATTTTCTAGTTACAAGCACATCTTTGTTTGTAGGAATTTGTTATCATTAGAGAATCCCCTTCAATTTGGATTTTGATTAACTTGAGACTTATGGCCAATTTTAAACCATGGAAGAGATCTTGGGCTTCTGCAACATTATTTGTGCCATGTGGAAGACTGATTGACTTTACACCAATAGGAAACCCATTACAATCATGAATTACACACCCTGCCCCTGATTTTCCTAGATTCCCCCTTGTTGCACCATCAAAATTTAACTTGTAAGATCCTTCTAGAGGTGGATTCCAAGAGATTTTTCTCTCATCTAGTTTTGGTTTTATATTTTGAAACAGGCTTCCTTGAAATGGTAGTACAAGATGATCCCAATTTTTCATGATATTTGAATCCCAATTTGTGAAAGGTTGGTGTAGAGGCACCAAATCAACTCACGTAAATATGGTCACTTGATATATTTTAGTGTGTTTTGAGTCTTATGATATGAAATAAGGTCATAATAGACCATTTTCAATGTATTGGGTCATCTAGGGGTTGGTTATAGGAAGTTGTCAAGTTTTGTGTTAATTCTTGCAAAATGTTGTCAAAATGCAAAGTTGCAAAAATGCAAAATGAAAAGATATGGAAGACCAATGGTCATTTGGTTTCAAAGGGTAGTTGAAATAGTTGAGTCAGGCTGGTTGATGTTTAAAAGGCTTGGAAAAAATTGAGGCAAGTTTGGAGTTTGGTTTTTGAAGTTGAATAATAATAAAACATTTATTTCTCTGCAAATTATTGGTGAATCTGCTACTACAGGGTTCTATACGGACCCGTACTGATTGCTTTTGATTTGTAATTTTTGAAATTTGATGGAGATGTGAATCAACTACATTTTGGCTTTTGTTAGGACTAATTTCATAAATTTTAGAGCATTTTATAGACACATTTCTAAAAATGGTCTTGTAAAACCCTGTTTGAAGTTTTGAGTGTTTAAAATGGACTTTTAAGACTTTCCACCCAGTGAAACATGCTCTAACTTGGTGGAATGGCTCAATTAGGTGCAGGTTTTGTGTTTGTATGTTTTGTAGGGGAAAGGAAGGTCATTTTGTGAATTTGGAGTGATTCCCTAGATGTTTTCATTCAAGTTTTGAACAAAGAATGGAGGTTAAGAGTTGAAGTTTGTTGAAAAGGAATTGGGAAAAAATGGAAGATGGTTTGGGAAGCATGTAAAGACTTATCATGATGTTTCTGAGGTGTTGATAGGGTGAAATAGGGCTTGGAGTGCACAGTTTCAATAAACCCTCCTTGAATAAGCATAAATAAGCCTAAATAGGGGTTTGGGGTTTTGGTGAACTAGAAGGCGGTTTAGTTGGAAAAAGTTGTGGTTTCAGTCCATTTGAGACCTGTGAAGAACATTTAAATAGGGATTTGAGATTGAGAGGGAGTTTGGTTTGTACTTGCTTTGCAAAACAAGGTTAATTGAGCCTCCATCTAGTGTAGCAACAATTTTTAGAAGGTATTGTTCCAAAACAACCTTACCTCCCTTTTGAATATGTTAAAGTAGAGCTTAATGGGTATTTAAAATGTTGAGTGGCTTGTGGGTTTTCAATTTATTTTGAAAGTTGTGGTCAGAAAAAATTGTTTGCAAGGCTACAAGAAGAATATGAAGGGATTGAGAAATTAGGTCAAACTAGGGTTTTGAAGGTTGAAAAATTATTTGAAATAGTTTGAATTGTGATTATAAGACAAAATCCTCCCTAATCTGCATCAATTCATATTAGAGCATAGGTTTTGGATCTTGAAGGAGAAAATTTGAAGTTTGAGGAAGGAAAAGTGGCGATTTGAAAATACAAGATGCCTACTAAAGGAAGTGGAGCCCTTGGTAGGGAAATAAGGTTCTTAAAGGAATCATAAGAAGCACTTTTAGCCAGATTTGCAACATTGGAGACAAAGCAAGGAAGAGGAAAGGCCACTGAAGAGGAAAGTGACTGAGAGGAAGAGGAAAATGGTGAGGATGAAAAACCCTCCAAGAAGAGTTCAAGGAGATGATGAGTTGGACCTCGATGAGAGAAGGATGGTGAAAATGATCAAGGCTATTAGAGGAGATGCTTCTGGTGAGAAAATAGATTTGTCAATGTATAGTGGAAAGTTGGATGTAGAATAAGTACTAGATTGGATTGATGCAATGAACAATTACTTTGAATACAAGGAGGTTGCAGATGATCAGAAGGTAAAGTTTGCTAAGACTAAGTTGAAAGGTTCCGCTTTAACATAGTGGAATTATGTGCAAGAGGAGAGAGTGAAAAGAGGAAAATAAAAAATAAGTTCATGGGATAGGATGGTGTCAAATATCAAGAGCCAATTCTTGCCAGGTGATCATGTAATACAAACTTTCAAGAAGCTAAAAAACTTAAAGCAGAAGAATAAAGATGTCATTGCATATATAGAGGAAATTCACAAATTAAGTATTAGAGTTGGTCATGTTGAAGATAAAAATGAGAAGATAACAAGGTACATGAATGGCTTGAGATTTCAAATTCAGGATGAATTGAGTTTAGCTACTCCAAGGACGATCGAAGAATGTTTTCAGTTGGCTGCTAGGGAAAAAGAGAAGTTAAAAAGAAGACAAGAAAGAAAAGGAAGAGGTAGAGACAACACTGGTAGAGGAAGAGGTTCAAGGTAGTCCTATGAAGACTAAGAAGATGCAAGTAAAATCAAAGACCAAGTTTTTGATCAAAGAGATGGCTTTAGAGGAAGGTTTGGTGGACAAGGTAGAGGTTTAAACTCATTTTTAGGAAGGTGTTATCATTGCAATTAGTTTGGCCATCAAACATGGAAGTGTTTGGGTAAACAAGGTTCTACTTCAACTAGTGGTGATAAGAGGGTTCAGTTAGTGCAAGAGGAATATTGTGAAAGTGTAAAATCTCCTAATCAACTTGCTGCTCTAGTAGTTGGAGAATCTTTGATGGTTAGAAGAACACTCCTCAAAGCATCCAAGGAGAAAGAATCAACACAAAGAAGGACACTATTCAGGACAACTTGCAAATGAAATAGAAAGGTATGTAAGGTTGTAATAGACTCTGGAAGCACTAATAATATGGTGTCCATAGAAATGGTTGATAAACTCAAGTTGGAAAAGATACCTCATGAAACACCTTATAAAGTGTCTTGGTTGAATGAAAGTCATTTTGTTTTGGTTAATGAGCAAGCTTGGGTTGAATTCAGTATAGGTGGATACAAGGATAGGATTCTATGTGACGTGTTGCCTATGGATGTGTGCCATTTATTTCTTGGAAGACCATGGTAGTTTGATAGATATGTAATTTATGATGGTAGAAACAACACTTGTCAGATTGAAAAGGATGGAAACACTTTCACTTTGACTCCATTACTAGAAGATGTTAAGGAGAAAACCGAGGTAGCAAAGGTGATAATGTTAGGAAAGAAAGAGTTTGCAAAGCTTGAGGAAGAAAATAATATGGAGGCTACAACTATCACTAACAATGAAGATGCTAAGACAATAGGTTTGGAAAATGATTCAATGTTGGAAAGAAAAGACGATGAGTTGGTGTCAAAAATAGATAAAGAGAAGGTCAAGAATGAATTGATTTTGGAAATGCAAGATTGGTTAGAGAAGCATGTTGAGGTCATGATAGAAAAAATTCTTTGTTCATTTATTTCAAAGGAGGCTAGTGGTAAGTCAAATTCTGTATGTACAAAGGGTTGTAAATATGATAAAACAGAGGTGCTAGGGGAAGAGAATCTGGTGGAAGAGATGAAGGGAATAGGTGAAGTGAGTAAAGGTAAATGGCAAGGAAAAATGAGTGAGTTCAAGTATATATCAAAGGTAAAGAAGAGGATAGTTCAAGATAAGGATGATAAAGGTATGTTTGTAGGTGTTCAAGTAGGCTCAACATCAGTTTCAAATGAAGAGAAGGTCAAACAACATCCATCAAGCAGATTCTTCAAGTTGGAGCAATTTCTAGATGGCGAAGAGTTTAAAAATGCAAAGAATAATGCAAACATTCAGTACTTGACTTAGTGGAAGGGGCTACCTAATGGAAGGACATTGGGAGATCAAAGAGGTGATGAGATGAAGCATGATCTATTGCAATATAGTCCTCAAGGGACTTGAGTTCTTTCAGTCTAGTGTATGGTGCAGGGGCACCAAATCAACTCATGTAAATATGGACATTTGATATATTTTAGGGTTTTTTAAGTCTTATGTTATGAAATAAGGTCATAATAGACCATTTTCAATGTATTGGGTCATCTAGGGGCTGGTTATAGGAAGTTTTCAAGTTTTTTGTTAATTCTTGCAAAATGTTGTCAAAATGCAAAGTTGCAAAAATGCAAAATGAAAGGACATGGAAGTCCAACGGTCATTTGGTTTCAAAGGGTAGTTGGAACAGTTGAGTTAGGTTGGTTGATGTTTAAAAATTCTTGGAAAACCTCGAGGCAAGTTTGGAGTTTGGCTTTTGAAGTTGAATAATAATAAAACATTGCTTTCTCTACAAATTATTGGTGAATATGCTACTATAGGGTTTTGTATGGACCTGTACTGATTGATTTTAATTTGTATTTTTTGGAATTTGATGGAGATGTGAATCAAATACATTTTGGTTTTTGTTAGGACTGATTTCATAAAGTTTAGAGTATTTTAGAGGCACATTTATGAAAATGGTATAGTAAAAACTTGTTTGAGGGTTTGAGTGCACAAAATGGACTTTTAAGCCATTCCACCCAATGAAACATACTATAACTTGGTGGAATGGATCAATTAGGTGTAGGTTTTGTGTTGTATGTTTTTCAGGGGTAGGGAAGGCCGTTTATTGAATTTGGAGTGATGTCATAGATGTTTTCATTCAAGTTTTGAACAAATAATGGAGGTTAAGAGTTGAAGTTTGTTGAAAAGGCATTGAGAAAGAATGGAAGATGGTTTGGGAAGAATTTGAAGACTTAGCATGATGTGTTTGAGGTGTTGATAAGGTGAAATAGGGCTTGGAGACCATCGTTTCAATAAACCCTCATTGAATAAGCATAAATAAGCCTAAATAGGGGTTTGGGGTTTTGGTGAACTAGAAGGTGGTTTAGTTTGAAAAATTTATGGTTTCAGTCCATTTGAGACCTATGAAGAACATTGAAATTATAGGGATTTGAGATTGAGAGGGAGTTTGGTTTGTACTTTCTTTGCAAAACAGGGCTAATCGAGCCTCCATCCAACATAGCAACAATTTTTAGAAGGTATTGTTCCAAAAAAACCTTTCCTCACTTTTGGATGTGTTAAATTAGAGCTTAATGGGTATCTAAAATGGTGAGTGGCTTGTGGGTTTTTAATTTCTTTTGAAAGTTGTGGTCAAAAAACACTATTTGCAAGGCTATAAGAAGAATATGAAGGGATTGAGAAATAAGATCAAGTTAGGGTTTTGAAGGTTGAAAAATTATTTAAAATAGTTTGAATTGTGATTATAAGACAAACTCCTCCTTTCTTTGCATCAAAGGTGAGCCCACATTTTTTAATATTTGAACATGTGCATTGGTTACTTCTAAAATTTCACTCTCTATAATGAATAAATTTTTCTCTTTTTGTGCCACTTCTTTCTTTAAAATCCTCTTATTTCTTTTACACCAAATATTCTATATGATAACTAGAGGTGCTATTCGCCATATGCTTGCAAATAGTGCTGATTTGTGAAGAATGGGCCAACTTGAGAATAAATCCCATTATGTTTTTGGTAAGGGGAATACATATTTAACTTACTTTTGATGAACAAACAACTACTTTGAGAAAATGAGCATTATACAAAAAGATGGTCTGAATCTTCTAAGAATTCATCACATAGAACACAATTGAATGGGGCTGATATCCGTAGATTTGAGAGCCTATCACTTGGAAGAATCTGATTTTTTAGAGCTAACTATGAGAAACAACCTGCCTTGGGAAGAACCATGTCATTCCAATAGAATGAGTATGCCATTTTACTTTCTATATGTTCGCCATTGCTAATTATGTATTTGTAACCTTGCTTGACTGAGTATAATCCTAATTTAGATGAGGCCTAGATTAACCTATCAGGTTCATTTGACTTGAGTATGATCCTATACTTTAGAATGTTCTTCAATATTTATTTTTTATCACTTGGTATTGGCACATTGGTGAAGTCTTTCCATATCACGTTACTAGAATAATCATTTGTACAATGAAAGTAATATTTAACTTTTGAACCCAATATTAAAGATAGAGTTTCCTTTTCCACTTAGAGTTTTTGAATATTAGATAACAGTGGGTAACCATTCCATGAATCCAACTACAATAAAGAATCTTCACCATTATAAATTTTCCAAGAAAGGTATTGTTGGAGTTAAAATGACACTGAGAGGGGGGGGGGTGAATCAGTGTCTTAACAAATTTGACCAATTTTTCAAAAAACTTCAAAACATATCACAGATTTTTTCTCAATATTACTTTGATTAATGCATTCATGAGTTGAATGTAATCATTCATAAACAGAATTGAGAAAAGTAATAACTCAACAGTGAACAGAAACAACAACAGCATAGTAAAACAAA
>VDFB02390798.1:0-24238 GCA_007258455.2 Sequoia sempervirens | reverse complement strand
ATTGCTTCCACCCACTTGGTGAAGTACTCAGTGGCGGTAATTATGAATGTATGGCCATCGGATGACGGTGGGTAAATCTTGCCAATCAAGTCGAAACCCCATTGAGAAAATGACCATGGTGCTAGGAGGGGCTGAAGATCTTGTGCTGGTGCGTGAATCAAATCTGCATGTTGTTGGCATGGAAGACACTTCTTCACAAATTCACAAGCATCGTGTTCCAATGTAGGCCAATAATATCCAGCTCGTAGGATCCTTTTGGCTAGAGCCATACCATTTGAATGAGCTCCACAAACACCACCATGTACTTCTGTTAGTGTAGCATGGGCTTTGGTCTCATTCAGACATCTAAGGAGGATTCCATCATACCCGCGACGATAAAGCGTATCACCAACAATAATGTATCGAGAAGAATGATGGATGAAGGATTTGTGTTGATTGCGTGTAAGATCTGAGGGTATAATATTATCATGGAGGTAGGTGTAGATGTCCTGGTACCATGGGGAAGTGGGACCCACAATGTCGCACACCATGTCAGTCTCTGGGATATCATACACTGGGATTAAAAGTTGTTCCACAAGGAACTCACATTCTGTTCAGTCTTTAGGCATGTTAATCAGGGAACCAATAGTGGCCATTGCATCAGCTGCTTTATTTCGTACCCTAGGAATTTGTTCAAATTGTATAGAGGTGAAATATTTCTTGAAATCATCCACCATGCGCTTGTAGGGTAATAGCTTATCATATTTGGTTAGGAACTCATCATTAACCTATCTAATGACTAGAAAAGAATCACCAAATACTTTCAAATGAGTTATGTGCCACTGCTTTGCAATTTTGAGGCTGGTGAGGAGAGCTTCGTACTTTGCCATATTGTTGGTACATAAGAATGCTATCCTGAATGATTTTGGAATGTATTCACCTTGAGGGGTAACTAATAAAATTCCTGCGCCTGATCCATTATGCATGTATGAGCCATCAAAATATAATGTCCAAGCTGGTGCTTCTATGACTATGTAGACTTCTTCGTCTGGAAATTCAGTGTCCAGAGGGTAAACATCTACTAATGGTGCCTCAGCCAATTGATCAAATATGACCTGTCCCTTTATGGCTTTTCATTCCACATACTCTATGTCGAATTCACTTAGGAGCATAACCCACTTGGCCATGTGGCCAGTTAGAGTGGTTCTAGATAACAAATACTTCAATGGATCGATTTTGGCAATTAATTTAACTGGATGGCTGAGCATGTAATGTCAGAATTTCTGTGTTGAAGACGAGTGCAAGGCAGGCTTTTTCCATGGGGGAGTAGTTGAATTCGTAGCCGACCAATGTCCCATTGATGTAGTAGATCGCTCTCTCTTTCGATGATTCATCATGTTGTGCCAACAATGCTCCTAGCGCGACTGAAGTGGTAGAGATGTAAAGCAGGAGGGATTTTCCTGGAATAGGTGGCATCAAGATCGGTGGATGAGCTAAATATTCCTTAATTTTATCGAAACCCATTTGACACTACTGGTTCCATCGGAAGGTGGAATCTTTCTTTAGAAGATGAGTGAATGGCTGACACTTATCTGCTAGCTGGGCTATGAACTAAAGGATGGACTGCATCTTCCCCTGGAGGCTTCTTAACTGTTTCAGATTGCGCGGAGGTGGCATGTCCAGGATAGCCTTTACCTTGGCAGGATCAACCTCAATGCCCTTGCGAGAGACTATGAAACCCAACAACTTTCCTGACGTGACCCCAAAGACACTTTTTTGGATTTAGCAGCAACTTGTAATGCTCTAACCGCTCAAATATCTTTTTCAGGATGGTAGGATGTTCTGCTCGTGTTCTGGATTTCCCTAATAGGTCATCGACATAATCCTCCATGATGATATGTATGAGGTCATGGAAGATGACCATCATTGCCCTCTAATATGTTGCCCCCGCATTTTTGAGACCAAAGGGCATAACATTGTAACAGAAAGTGCTCCAAGGTGTTGTGAAGGCGGTCTTGTGTTGGTCCTCAGGTGCGATTTGAATCTGATTATAACCAGAGAAGCCATCCATAAGGGATAACATATCATGTCCTGCTGTCAGGTCGACCAACATGTCAATGTTAGGCAGAGGGAAGTCGTCTTTTGGGCAGGCTTTGTTAAGATCCCTAAAGTCTGTGCAGACCCAAATGTCTCCATTTGGTTTGGCAACTGGTACTATATTGGAGATCCACTCAGAGTAGTCAATCGGTCTGATAAAACCCGCCTCTAGTAACTTCCACCTTCTTCTGTCAATAATGACTCGCGATGCATCTTGCGAGCTTCCTTGCTTGATACAGTTTACGCTTGGGCAACGCCTAAAATGATGAACAACTAAGGCAGGTCTGCTTCCCTCGCATGTCCGAAAGCATGACCCGGGCTAAAGTTAATGATTCCCTCTTGGAGTAGCTGCACAATGACCGAATACTCTTGCTCTAAGAGTGACTTAGCTACATAGGTGATTTTAGGACTTTCAGCAGTTCCCAGATTAACTTCTTGCGTCTCTTCAATTAGAATAGATGACGCGATAACCGAAGTTCCCACAAGGGGAAGATGAACATCTCCATTTTACAGCGCCTCTTCGAGATTTTCGCCATCAGATGCGTCCTTTATTTTTACTTTTTCAAGGTTAGGAAGTGCCTCAGAGAGGTTTTCACTAGATGACCGCTTTTTACTTTGCTTATTCTTATTTTTGCGACTGGAGTGTTCATCCTCCCCCAATCCAATAAGGTTGACATATGTATCCACAAACATACTGACAGGTGTGCTATTATGTAGGTCCCAATCAATAAGTTCAGTAAGACAAAGGGATAGGCCATTGAAAAGGCATCGGGATAGGTACTCTAAACATGGAGAAGAGGTCGTAAATGCACCAGCTATCATACGCATGTATGATGGATTCCTCCTCGTGTATGTCTTCCAATGAGCCATTGTCCACGGTGACACTATTGGAAGTATTAGATGATGTTTTAGGGCCTTTCTGCTTTCTGTCATACCCAATGCCTATGTTTTTTGGTAGCTTTGACGTATCAATGGGTTGCAACCGCCCTTGTTCTTCTTTACCTAGGACCCTACCTTGATAGTTATGTTTTTCCATGAACTTTGTTGGCCAGGGGTACTTTTCTTGAAAATATTCCTTTAGAGGAGTTTCTGGCTGGGGTTCTTCTCGGTAGACCCATTGGCTTATGTCCTCTTCTGGTGCATCTATCTTGACACTTGGGGATCTGAAAGTGGTGGTAGGGATGTTTTTAGCACTGAAGGTGACAGTCTTATCTTCCTTTGGAGTAGCATGTGAAGGTTGACCATACTCGTGTGGTGATGGTGGCATGGTTGCTACATTAAGAGCAGTATGCATTTCGTATTCACCACACCCTTTGTCAATGATCTGGACTTTGGTGACTGTAGGATTAGTGGTGGAAGATGGAGGGGTTATCGCGATGGAGGGTGGATTAGCGGATGATGACTTGGATGTCCCCATTTCAACCTCGGGACAATAATGTAAATGGGGAAATGACGCTTCTAAAGCACGGCAATATTCAAATGGTTGGGGATCAGCATAGATGGTGACTTCTTATCCGTTGACTGGGAATTTTAGGCACTGATGGTATGTGGAGGGGATGGCTTGCATAGCATGGAGCCATGGATGGCCAAGGAGGAGATTATATGGCAATTCTAGAAGATCAAGGACATGACAGGTAATGTACTGAACCACAGGTCCCACTTGGATAGGAAGACTGATAATCACTTCTGAATTCCTTTCTACATTATCATAGGCCTTGATCGTGATGATCTAATTACTTAAATCCGCTTGAGTATACCCCACCTGTTTTATGAATTTTAGAGTACACAAGTTGAGGGCAGAGCCATTATCTACCAAGACTCTTTTTATTTTATGACGAGTAACCACGACTTCGATATGTAAGCAGCGATTATGATTGACATTGATGCTTGGCATATCGTTTTAGCTGAAGTGCAGTTGATGAGATAAAGCTAGGTGTCCTACCAAAGCTTGGAATTGTGTAGGATCAATGTCATTAGGTACATGGGTTTCCTATAGGGCTCTGTTGAGGATTTCTTGATGCACAGGGGAAGACTTAAGTAAATCCAAAATGGAGATATGTGTAGGGGTCTTTCCTAAGTGATCAAGGATGTTGTACTGAGAGCTTACATGAGTTGATTGGGCGAGTGTGGGGGCTGCAAGGATAGTGATGCGGGCTCATCGTGTAGTAATAGCACACTAAGGGTCTTTGGCTTTGACATGTATCATGGATACATGAGGTTCTACCTGCTCAATGTAATGAATAATACCCTCGTAATTGAGGGGTACATTCTTATAACTCACATTATTTGTGTTGTTGTTTTGAGGATTACTGTTGGAGGTGCTCAGGCCTTGATTATGGTTTGGAAAGATGTTTTGATATATCTGTAATTGAGCATTGGATGACGAAGCGTGACTGGGGTCAACCTTGATATCACCTCGATCTATGAGATCTTGGACGTAGTTTTTCAGATCCTGACACTTATTCAAAGAGTGTCCTTTGATTTTATGGAACTCACAATATTCATTTTCCCTAAACCATGCGGGCTTAGGTTTGGATTCATCGAGTGACTTGGTTGGTATGTGATCAGATAGTTGATCTGTAACAACTTATTGAAGACGGTGCTCATAGGTTCTCCTAATTGAGCATACTGGCGTTTAGTGTTCCCTTGGTTATTCTGATTGGACTGGTTGGGAGGACGGGGTGCCCCCTGCAGTATATATATGGCGTTAGGTATGGGTTGTTGCTATCTCTGGGATGTGTTAGCCACATGGACATGTTTAGTATCAGTAACACCATCATTTACTGCATTTTTTATCTTGTTCCAAAAACGTGGCTTGTCATTGAATGACTTTTCTTTATCTTGATTATATATTTTGATGTGCCCCTTGGCAACAAGGGCATGCTCAAGGATGGGTCCCTTCTCTACTATCTCCACGAAAGTGGTGACACAATGTAATCTAAAGTTATGAGCCATGTCAGGATGAGAGTTCTCCACGAAGAGGGTGACCATGTCCTTTTCTTTCAAAGGGGTTTTCATTCGACTTGCTAGCAAACGCCACCTTTGGAGGTAGTTAGTAAAGGTTTCCCCTTCAAGTTGTTTCTCTTTGAGGAGATCCAAGGTATCGGTGTCCTCCAAATTGAAGGACAAGTAGGAGACAAACTTTTCTGACAGGTCTGCAAAAGATTTTATGGATCCATTTTCGAGGGTCATGAACCACCCTAGGGCGTTGCTTGCCAGACTCCGTGGGAATAGGCGCAAGAGATAGTTGTCATTGTGGATAACTTCTTGACACTGGGAGTAAAAATCCTGCAAGTGGGCCTTAGGATCTTTGTTCCCCCTATATTTGTCAAACTTTTGCATCTCAAAATGTTTAGGGAAGGGAATCAATGAGATGGAGGGATCAAATGGATATGGGCATATATCTTCGAACTTGAATGATTGTTTGCCAGTACCTGCCTGAAGATCTTTCAAAGCGGCTTTGATTTCTAGTATGTCTGCACTGGCCAGTGTGTTGGATGGGTATTGATGGTAGGGAAATTGTGGATTTTGAGATGATGCCTGGAGATGGGTGTATGGATAATGAGGAGGTAGTATCCCCTACTGATGCACCAAGGGACCTTGTTGATAAAGAGGTTGTTGTTGCGAGGTGGAATATGGATTGGTTGGGTAGTTATGGGTGGCGTACTGTTGGGGAGTATGGAGAAGGTGTTGTTGATTGGTTTGTGGATATTGGGGGTGCTGATGTGACTATTGCGAGGCCACATAAGATGGTTGTTGTTGATATTGTTGTTGGTTATAATAATTGTAATGATGGGGTGGTTGTTGGTGCATTGTTGGCGGCTGTGTTGGGTGAGATGGGATGTTATGTGGTGGTTGTGCTTGTGGGCGTAAGATGGATGCAAGGAATGGAAATATAGTTGGGGCTGAAGGCTGAGGTTGATATCCTTGCGATTGATGTGGTGGTGGTTGTGTTGAAAATAAATGATTGACCAATGGTTGTTGTTGAGGTCGAGGTGCGGTTGAGATATTTTGCGAGGGGGGTTGTTGAGCACTAGTGGGAGCATAGGATTGGGATGTATTTTGTGGAGGGATGTTGGATTGGGGAGGTTGTTGGGGTATGAATGATGATGGTGGAGGATTTGTAGCCCTAGGAGGTGGAGGCAATGTAGCGAAAGGGCTACCCCCAATGTTGACAGGAGGCGGATTCGAGGGGGGTGGTGTCGGTAGCATTAGTGGTTGCGGTTGTGGGACGTTTTGTGGCATGCCAAGGGCAAAAGGATCATTGGGATAAGTGGTTTGGGGTGTCCCTGTGACCGAGATGGTGGGATGTGTGGGATTGCCAATGGGATATAGAACAACATTGCCAAATTCAGGTTGATGCCAACCTTCTACGGAAGGAACATTGGGGACGTATGAGCTACTTGGGATGTTATGTGAACCTTGGGGTACGTTAGATGTGGAGGTGCCATACTTGGATAAGTCGACACCTGATGGTAGTTTGACACCTTTTTCAATCAAGTGAGCCAAGATTTCCTCGCCATGTTTTTCAAGAAGACGTTCTATCATTTGTGCATTAACAGGGTTACTGAAGTGTTCCTTGAATGTGAGCTCAGGTTGATTAGCAATGTTTTCCTCCCCAGGTGGTGACATGTTTTGGCCATCCACATTGGATTGTGATGAGGTGCCATTGTGGGGATCGTGAGGGATGTTAGCACCATTGTTAGGATCTGATGAGATGCTCATTGTGTTGTTGGGATCTTGAGGGTTGTTTGATTGGGCATTCTGGGCTTGTTGGTCGGCCATTTTCTTCGCCTGTGATTGGGTCTGAATGGGCATGCAATATGATGAGATGGATCAAGATATTAGAAAGACCTAGATGATGAAAGATTGATTCGATTTGATGGGAGATTAGCCGGTGACGATCGGTCAGACCGACGTGGATTGATTTGATGAAATTGGATTGGATTGATTGGTAGACACTGGATTAACCTAGATTTTAGATTTTGATCTGGATAGATTTGATGATGTGGGGGTTGGATCAATCTGATGATTAGGATTGATTTGATGATAAATATGATGAAGACCGAAATCCACAACCGAGTTTAAGAAGGATCATTGGTAACACTAGGTGTTAATTAACTGATTGACGGGTAAATGTATGATAACGACACCGAATCCAACTTGAGATAGAAGTAGATTGATTGGGTCGAGAAGGATGACTGACTTAAGATGGATAGCAATCCTAAGTCAATTACGATGATTACAATTAGGGATGAACACCTAGGTCAACTCAGATGACTATTCTAACTGGGCTTGTATGGAATAGCGGAGATCAGAGATGAAAGCGGATTCAGGACGGATGGTGAGAGTCTCAGGATAGATGAATGACTCTCAGAATGAAAGAATGGGAACTCAAAACAAGCAAAAGAGTGCTCAAACTGAATGACTCTCAGAATGAGGGGATGAAGACTCAGAACGGACATTCAGATGTTTGTTTAGGATGGTGAATAAGTGTATCGATGTTCAAAATGGAGAGACAAGGGATGCCAAGTGATAATATAGGTTGGTCAAAGGTCAGGTCCGCCACAGCATGAGGTCAGGTCCGCCACAGCATGAGGTTTGGTCCGCCACAGCATGTGGTCAGGTCCGCCACAATATGAGGTCAGGTCTGCCACAGCATGAGGTCAGGTCCGCCAAAGGATGGGGTCAGGTCCGCCAAAGGATGGGGTTAGGTCTGCCAAAGGATAAGTTTAAGCTTGATTTTTTGATGGATGAGTAAGGCAAAGGACCCAAAATATAGCAAACATTGATAAAAAGATTTGGCTAAACTGAAAATGACTGGTTTTGCATGAAAAAGACAGTTCAGATAGCACAACCGTAAGATTAGTAGAAACGGGTATGGCCAACAAAGTCTTCTACTCTAGGATGAACATGGTTGCTAAGGAGTCCTCGATATACACCCGGTACATGAGGCCCAAACCGTGAACACCAACCCGTTACAAGCGTGAGTCAGGAACCTTAGCGAGATACTAAAGGCTCGGACCAACTCTTCACATCATCCAGACGCTTCACCAATTACAACGTGGTTGGATTGAGGTACAACTTTCACTCTCCCCCCTTTATATACCCCGCCGATACGCGTGGTTGGAATCGTCCCTTGGGGTGATGAAATCCCCAAGCAGGTCCCACTAAGAAAATGAAAATAGGGTGACTCAAAGGACTTGGAAAGCTATGATTTCTTGTCACCCAGGATCACCAAATGGCACAAGGGAATTGGATACCTCAAATAGCCTTCCACAAGTACGCCAAACAAGGTTTGTTGACCCCTCTAATTAAACTATGTGCCTAATTTATCAAAGAACAATTGGTAAAAACTTGAAATTTCACCTTTGGGAGGTCAGGTCCGGCACCAGAGAGGTTAGGTCCACCATCGGAGGTTAGGTCTGCGACCGGAGAGGTCAGGTCCCCCACCGGAGAGGTCAAGTCTATCACCAGAGGTCAGGTCCGCCACCGGAGAGGTCAGGTCCGCCATCGGAGGGGTCAGGTCCGCCAATCTGTAACCTGAACCTACGAAAATGCCAAAAAAAGCAAATGTGAAAGAAAAAGACCCGTTTGTGGGTCCCACCAGGCATGCCAGAAATGTGATAGGGGGATATAATCATTAAAAGATGAGCAACAAACTAAAGAGAGTGCAAATAACAACTAAAAACACCCTACACTTCAAGATTGGGCAAATGATGAACTTAACAACATAAAAATGGAACCTTTTACCTTGTAGAGTTGTTCTTTGGTTGGCCCTTCAATTGTAGATAAGATGTATGCTCCTTGATGGCAAGTAGATGCAAGATGTGAAGTGTGAGATGCAAGATAGTTGGAAAAAATGAATGCAAATGGCTAAGTGTAGATTGAGAAACAAAATTGCAAGAGTTTGGCTAGCAAAATGATCTCTCCCCAAATGAGAGAAAAGAGAGGGTATTTATAGAGATTTTGAAAATCTCTAGGGAAATGGATGGCCAAGATTGAGCCACCAATGATCAAGATGTAGGGCCAAGGTAAGTTGAGAACTCACAAGCCCTCACATCTTGACATGTGGCATGTGATATAGCCCTAAAAGGTGAAGTGGACATGAGGTGGAATGATAGTACATGACATGGAGGGGGTACAAAGTACCTTGGGATTGGACAAGATCTCCTCATAAAGGAGGTACTTGTCCCCATGTGGGTGAGAGGACATGTGAGGAATTAAAAATTCCTTAAATATCCTCATGGAGAGAGGGGAAAGAATAAAAAATAAAGAGAGGACATGTGGGAAGAAGTGAAGGAATTAAAAATTTCTTTTGAGTGCATTGGAGGATTAAAGAGTGAATTAAAAATTCACATGGGGAAGTGGAGTGCCTTGCCCAAAAGGAGAAAACCTTTAATAAGGTTGACTAAGGACACATGCCATAAATGGGAAGAGGATTAGGTTGGTCTAACCATATGATTAAGGTTGTGCAAGTACTTAATTAGATGGACTAATGACTTATTAGAAGCAAGTGAGAGATTATGGAGGATGTGACCCTAATGATGATTAGGGGTGTGCATATGCTAACCATAGTTAATTAGAAGAAGATGAAGGAGTTAAGATGGATTAGAGACCAACTTGCAAAAGTTGGAGGATGTGACAATGAGAGAGAAAAAGAGGAATTAAAAAATGAATTTAAATTCCAAAAAGGTAATATAACTAAAGTAAATAAAATGGTGTATTTATTTAATTTAGAGGAGAAAGAGGGGTAAAGTATTTATTAAATTAAATACTTTATGAACCCTATGTAAGATGCAAGGTATTAATTAAATAAATGATTTAATTAATATTAACAAAGGGGATAAGCAACTGGATGAATAAGGAGACGTCTTTGATTATATGGAAGTGGTCAAATTAGATGTCTACATTTTTCCCCTCTTCAAAATACTATTAGGATGATAGGGTTTCGAAAAAAAATAGAATGCAGATGACTCTAAAGAGGAAGAGATCAGAAAAGAGATGCCCCAACATGGGGGGAGTGTGGAGAGGATGCCCCAGACGGAGGGAATGTGGAGAGGATGCCCCAGTCTAGTGAAGGTAGGCTTAAAGTGATGGGTTACGAGAGAATGGTAGGGTATGCCCCTTCGAGAAGGCAGATGGGGGAGGAAAAAGGGGTCCCGGTCAACTTCTCGAAAGTAAGGAGTGGTATATTTTGTTGGAAAGAGTACGAAAAAATGAGAAGAATGGTGTTTGAACGGAGTCAATCGGGTAAACAGTGTCCGAATGCAGGCCCCGGGAAGAAAGAGGCTAGATGAATTAGTTGGAAGAATTTGTGGTAAATAAAAAGAAAAAAAGACCTTTTATTTGAAAAGGGAAAATAAGAGGGAAAAAGGTAATAAGAGGTAATTGGAGAATTACCTTTTCTCATTGTGACAGCTGGCAAGTGTGGAGAAGGAGAAGAGGAAGAAAAGGAGGCGAGAGAGATCGGGGACGATGCCGGAGTACGATAGTGACATCATTCATCAAGCGGACGAGAGACAGATATTCTTCACCCACCGTGCCGTACCACACCAGGTTAGCCCAAAACTTAACTTTTTGATTTTGAGTCATTTATGTAAGTGTTTTGGAAAAACAAAAACGTGGGTTTTGTCCAGGAGGGTGGGAAAAAAAGTGGGTAGGAGGTGGATATTTAATATTTTTTACTGTTTGGAATTTGCGGGGACAAATTAGGTGGTTGCCCACATGGGCGGGTCCGCCACTACGGGGGCGGGTCCACCGCCGCGGAGGCAGGTCTGCCACCCGGGGTGGGACCGCCGACATTTGGGGGGGTTGTAAAAAAAGTATGGATGGGAAACCCGAGAATGACGAGGGGGAATTTTCGAAAATGATAAAATGAATTGTGTACATGCAGAAAATGGGAATTTTGCGGATGCGAGAGAGATGATCAGAGGTGTTGAGGAGATGCATAGCGAGGATGAACGGGGAGGATCGCCAGAGACTAGCAGAGGCAGGACTACTTCAGATGATGGCATATCTGACGGTCAAGGCCCACGGGGCCATGTTGACAGCATTGATAGAGCGGTGGGATTCGATGACGTTGACCTTTCACCTACCGACAGGGGAGATGACGGTGACACTGGAGGATGTATGGCGGATCTTGAGGCTCTCGATTAGCGAGTGTTGGTCAGAAGGGGAGACACTGGATGAGTCTCTATAGGTAGTGTTTGGGGATGATGAGCTACCAGTGCAGCTGGATGTAGACAGGTTACTGTCATGCAGGGTACCGGTACTATCACTGTACCTGATAGGGTTGATTAGTGGTATACTTCTGCCGGACTGGAGTGGTCAGTTTCTTCACATGAGGATGGTCGAGGTGATTTGTCACATCATCGAGGGCCGAGAGGGATAGTTCACGTGGGGGACTTGGATGTTAGCACAGTTGTATCAAGACATGCATGCGATTTGTTACCGGCAGCAGTTGAGTGTGACACACGTCACACTACTATAGGTGTGGGCCTGGGAGCATATCCGCATGACCAGGTTGATTATAGTGAGAGTTGGTAAGCATGATGATAGGGAGGCCGTAGCGTGGTAGTGGGGAGCAGAGGCAGGGGCTATAATGCGGTACCGAGAGATGCATGAGGTAGACATGTGGAGGAGACAGTTTAATGAGGTGCGGGCAGTGGATATAGTGTGGAGGCTATACATGATGCAGCGATTCAGGGGGTGGTCGAGGGAGGAGGAGTTTTTATAGAGGTTACTTCTTTACGCGATGTTACATGATTGGGAGCAGGCCACGAGTAGTGGAGTTGCATCGACCAGATTGGGTGACGAGGCAGTTTGGAGTGAGATAGGATATTCTGGCAGGCCGAGTGACATTTCGACGACTGACGCGGGAGCGGCCGTGGGGAGCAGCGTTAGATATGTGCAGCCTGTGGGGTGATATTGAGGGACTGGTGTTTAGGGCCTATCCTGATGGGCGAGAGGGGCCGCGAGACATAGGGACAACAGGGCGGTATGATGAGTGGTTCAGGCGACATCCGTCTGAGCGGATTACACCAGTGGTGCCGATCAAGGAGGAACGAGGATTTGGGTCAGAGGATGAGAGGCGATTGTGGGCATTGAGTCCGCAAAGACTGCCAAGAGGACGCAGAGGAGGACGAGGGGCACAGGAGCAGGTGATAGGAGGTCAGAGGAGGAGATGACAGTGGAGGGGTCGGGGAGGAGATGGAGCAGAGGGTGGGGGGAATGCGGCAGAGGGGGGAGGGGCTAAGGCTGAGGAGGTGGAGGAGGATGAGGCTGAGGAGGTGGCAGAGAGGAGGCCGGGAGCCCGAGGAGGAGAGCCACAGGTTACACAGGGCAAGGCCAGCGGGGCCAGAGGGGAGGAGGGGGGATAGGAGACAGCCAGGGCTAGCGGAGGACAAGAGGCAGACGGAGTCGAAGAGGAGACAGACGAAGACCTAGGAGGGTAGGGGGGATAGGAGATAGTCGGAGGGGCAAGGGACAGACGGAGCCAGAGGAGGACAACAGCAGTAGGGAGCCTCCGGGGTGATAGAGGTGGATGAAATGGAGCTATCAACAGAGAGTGAGGGGTACCATCTGCGAGAGATGGAGGTCGATTTAGATGTGCACGATGTAGCACCGCTAGCAGCACCACCACCCAGAAAGGAGGATCCGGGGGTGGTATTGAGAGAGACAGTGGAGAGACTGCGACAGAGTGAGCAGCAAGTGTGGGAGACAGAGGCGGAGTGGATCGGAGTAGAGGCGGAGAGGGATGAGTTGCGGGCCCGATTTGTTCAGAGTGAGAGAGACTACACGGAGCTGGTCAGGCTAGTATCAGAGCATGAGAGGAGATTGGTGAAAGAGAGAGATGAGAGCCGTGATGAGGCTGTGGATCTGCGGGCAGAGGTGCAGAGTCAGATGATGCAGATGGATGGATTTGGTTTGGTGGGAGAGGGGGCAACACAACAGGTTGTCAGCAGGGGGATAGGGGGTGCAGTGGATGCAGAGAGTGTGCAGAGGGAGCTAGATGAGCTTAGGGATAGGGTGCACATAGTGGAGGCAGAGAGAAATGTGACACAGACACAGGTGGAGGTGTTGGAGGCAGAGAGGGATGTGTTACAGGTGTCGGTCTAGGTAGCACAGAGTGAGAGGTAGGTGGTCGAGACAGAGGTACAATATCTTTGGAGAGAGAGAGATACAGCGACATTGCAGGCATCGAGCTTGCGATGAGAGCGGGATGTGGCTGAGTTGAGATTGTAGGCCTTGCAAAAAGATAGAGATGCAGCAGTGGCGCGGGGACAGGCTGCACAGAGGGAGAGGGATGCCACAGAGTTGCGGATGCAGACACTACAGAGCGAGAGGGATGCAACACGGACTCAGTTGCAGAGGGGGCTGGTTGAGGGGGGAGGGCCAGGGGTAGATGTTTAGGAGCTACACACGCAGTTACAGGCATTGTAGGTGGAGAGGGACATAGGCACAGAGTAGATACAACAGTTGATATTAGCTCAGGAGGCCTAGGTACAGGAGCGGCGGGCTATCAGTTCAGATCGAGATCGGTATAGGCATGAGCGGAATGCCGCGAGACAGATAGTTGGGCAGAGGGATGAGTTCATGCAGCAGGCGAGCTATTGGAGGGGTGTATATGAGCAGGCCGTTCCGGATCCAGCGCAGTGCACGGCGCGCTACGTCAGTCAGGCCCCATAGCCACCAGGGTCGTCCCAGTCATTAGGGACACGCACCAGGGGATTTAGCGACTATCGGCGGGCTCATCCGTAGCAATCTTCCAGGATTTTGCATCATTCATAGCCAGTTCCTCTTCTATAGATCTGGGTTCATCCGTGTTAGTATTTAAAGAAAAAATACATCTCCAATCATCAGGTGAATACCTTTAAGGTGATTTTCTATGCCTTGTAGACCTATGAACAAGTTTAATTGGAGGTTCTTCCTCCTCTTTTGAAGACCCAGAGCTATATGAGCTCTCCTCAACTTCTTGTCTATCCTTGGGCCTCAATTCAACTTTCTCAGGTGTAGAAGGAAATTTAATCATATCTTCCTATTTACTTTGTTTTGGATGCAAGGTAATAGAAGAAGGCTTAGTTTCTCTAAAAATAACACTTCTACTATGTTTTACCTTTTGTGCAACAAGATCCCAAAGCTTGTATATTTGCACACTATAACTATATCTGATGAAGATACATTTCACAACCTTGTTCTCCAACTTTGTTCGCTTCTCCTTTGGCACATGTGCATATGTCTTGCAACCAAAAACTCTCAGATGTATTAATGAAGGCTTGTGACCTGACCATGTCTCTATAGGTTTCTTCTCAAAAAGAGCTAATGTAGGAGACCTGTTAATCAAGTAATAGGAAGTGGCAATAGCTTTATCCCAAAAAATTTGTTCTAGGCCAACACCACTCAACATACTCCAAGCCTTCTCCATCAGTGTCCTATTCATTCTTTTTTCAACTCCATTCTATTGTGGAGAATACGGAGTTGTATTCTATTTATGAATACCACAATATTTACAAAATCTATCAAAATCATTAGAGAAAAATTCACTGCCATTATCAGTCCTCAAACATTTTATTTTCTTTCCAGTCTGCAACTCAACCATTGCTTTAATTTTTTTAAATCAACTAAAAACTTTAGATTTACTCTTTACAAAATATACCCATGTCCTTCTACTATAATCATCAATAAATGAAACATAATATGTGGATTTACCAATTGAAGGAACATCTATAAGACCAAATACATCAAAATGAATAATATCCAATACACCACAAGATTTATGAGAACTTAAGTAAAAATGAACGCGGTTTTGTTTTCCATAAATGCAATGCACATAGAAATCAAATTCAAGATTACAATAAGAAAAACCTCCAACAAGGTTTTTATTTTTCAAGGTCCTTAGACCCTTTTCTCCAATGTGGCCAAGTCTCTGGTGCCATAACATAGTTTTCTCTGTAGGTAACTTTTTCTTAGAAGAAAGAGCACCCTTGGGTACTCAAAATCCATGACCATCTACTGAAGGTGAAACCTTCACTTCTTCTACAGATTTTCTTTTCACAAAATTACTATTGCACTCAACAGTGCATGCATCAAGCTTATAAAATGTCCCATATTTGACACCTCTAGAAATCACCATAGCACCTTTAACTATCTTGCATCCTACATCAAAAAATACTACATGCACACTCACATCTATTAGTTTTCTCACAGATAAATAATTTCATGCTAATCTAGGGATATGCAACACACCATTAATCTTTTTTATTCTACCATCAGGAAACCTGATTTTAAATTTACCACAACCAACAATGTCTAAATGAGAATCATCACCCAATTACACCTTACCTCCATCAAATTCTTCATGTTCACAAAACCAATCTCTATTAAAGGTCATATGAAAAGATGCACTAGATTCAATTAACCATGCATTATTGCCTGAACGAGTTTCCATAGATGCAATGAATGCGTCACCACATTCCTTCTCAGACTCATAATCAAAATCAAATTTCTTCTTTTTCTTCTTCTTTTCTTCTTTTCATTCCTTACAAACATGTCCAGGCTTACCATAGTTCCAACAAATAACTTTGGACTTTCCAAGAGATTGAGATCTCCCCTTGGACTTGGATTTTTCACGATTCTCATTCTTCTTTCCTTTTTCCTTAGTTCTTCCACAAACATTTAGGGCCTCCTTGGCAGTGATGGATACCTTCCTCCTCATCTCTTTAGAAAGCAAAGAACCCACCACATCTTCAGTCTTTAATATAACATAAGTACTCCCAATAGCCATAATAAGAGAATCCCATGAATCAGGAAAAGAAAAAAACAAGATATGACATTTCTCCTCCTCATTCATTTTGACACCAACTGATTCCAATTGAGCCACCAAAAAATTGAATGCTTCTAGGTGATCTTTGATTCATCCACCCTCTTCCATTCTCAAGGAATACAACTTCTTCCTCAAGAAAATCTTGTTCACTAAAGATTTGGCTTGGTACATCTCACCAAACTTCTTCCATAGTTTTTGTGCAGATGTCTCTTCATGGAAATTAATTAAAATAGATTCTACCAAACACAATCTAATTAGACCCTTGTCTTTATGGTCCATAACATCATATTGAACAACTTGAGTAGGATCTAGAGGCATTGAAACATTCTCATCAACAACATCCCACAGATCTCGATCTATCATTAAATCCTCCATATTTAGCTTCCACATTTCAAAATTATTTCCATAATTCTCCACCTCTATTCTCCCTCATGAACTTAACATCTAAAAATTCTTGCAACAATATCACAAAGTGTCTTCTACACAAGCTCCCACTCAGATATGGATTCGTTCAAAAAAAATCCAACAACCCACAAGTGAAACCAAAGGTGATCAAGCTTTGATACCACTTGTGCGGAAGCTAAGGTAGCATAACAACTTTGTACACTAACCTTGAGAGGAGAATAATGCAAAATTTCTATAGATCTTTAATAGTTACAAAAACTTAAACATAAATAATCACAAATATTATGCATACCACAACACAATGATTTATGTGGGGAAAACCCTTTTAGGAGAAAAGCCCCACACTCCAAAAGTCACCCAATATATTATTCAAAAATTAAAAGATAACAATATACTTGTAGAGCAAGCTTCTCATAGGAGTATCACCACTAGAGATCAAGAGACACCACGACTGCTATTAGACTCTCAGAATACACCCCCATCTACATACATCCCACTCGCTAATAAAAAGATTTTGGGAACCTTCTAGAATTAGGGTTTTACAATGCCATTTTTCATTTGACGTGTTAATGGAAAAACCTTGATGTGTCAATGGGAAAAAAACCTTGACATGTCAGTGAGAAAAAACCTTGATGTGTCAGTGGGAAAAAACCTTGACATGTCTTGTTACGAGTGTGCAATATTTGCATGATCAGTTGCCAAATACCAACATACATCCTATCAAAAATAAATCACATATAATTGCAAGGTTGAGACACATTTTCCCAATGAGTTAATACTCCCACTAAAGTGGGGGATAAATGTAGAATCATAAATTATCACTGCTTACAATTTTATGCTAGGTTTAGCACTTAGTTTGTGTTTATCTACACTTATGATGTAATTATTTTGGGGATTAATTTAGAAACATGGTTTAGTCCCTTGATGGGCCTTTCAAGGAAAAATTTCACCAAGAGACTAGAGTCTCATGCTAGCATCTTTCCTATTAGCTCTAAAATTTGAAACTTAAAATTTTAGCCTTATTACATTGCGTTATGCCCCTTGTTGGCCTCACCCTTTGGAAAAAGTACTTATGATGCATATATAAAAAATATCTCACATTTATAAACAAGAACCTTATTTATAAATAAGAATTATCTCTCTTTCTTTCTCTATTCTTCTAAAGCTCTCTATTTGTGAAGATTATTTGTTGTGTATTAACCTTACAGGTATTTGAGGAAGCTTATTCCTTCTTCATCAAGTCCTTGTGGTGACTTGTGATACAATATCACTCCAACAATGGCTTCACACATATGGTAAATTTATTCCATGCTATTCCATCACAACATTATTTATCATTTATTTTACCTTTGTTCATTACAAACATGCACTCTCTATTGCCATTATCCTTGCTGCTATGAAGGTGGGAACACCAACACAATATTTTAGTGAGGAAAGCCCTTATATAACACAACCATTTTACCCTTTGATTTTGTAGGTATTAGATTATTTTTACAAAATGAAGGTGTGATATTCAAGGCATTTAAGACATATCAAATCTGCATAGGTGAATAGTTTCAATTTTTACTCAAACGGTAGAGCAACACTCTAGTTTGATTGAAATTTTTTTACCATTTTTTATGGAAGGTTCCTCTCTCCATCACCATCCCATATATGCTTCTAATTTCTACACATTTTCTTTGAAAATATTATATAATTACTCAGATGCTAGAGAGGAACATTAGTATCCTCAACACTTTTCTCCTATTTTTGGTGTCAGGTTCTCTCTATTACCTTTTCAAGTATACTCTTTTTTTTATACATTTATTCTATACCACTTGTATGTTGTTCATTTAGTTAATTTGATCACTTGTGAACCTAAACCTAGTCATTGTTCAATCAACCTTCATAACTACAACAAAGGAACAAAGTCCCCACCAACCTCAGATTGGATCTTATTGAGGGATAGTAACCAAATATTCAAGAATTTGGTGGATTTTGTTCCAATGTATGATTAGAAATATTGATCTAATTAGTTCATAATTGATTAGGTCACTCTTTTCTACATCGCACCCCCATTGAAATATTTTTCATGATAAATTTTGGAGAAAGGATAAATGCCATGAATGAAATTTAGAGTGTAATTATTATGTCCAATATCATAACATACAATCGATAAGAAGATTAGAAGAATGGACATATAAGTGAAAAAGGGTGGGTAATTTTTTCTTATAATTTTGGATATTCACCTACAAGTACTTCTTAGTGAGGTTTTTTATTAGAGAAGAAGGTGAGGTTTATCTCTATCCATGATAAATCTAGGATGTAAGAAAGGAATGGAAGAATAATCAAGAGATGTGAAAATCATATTTACATCCATAAAATTAGGGTATTTAGCTTTAGGATGGAAATATTTGTAACTAAGACTAGAAATAGAGTAATATGGATTAGGATTTATAGGGATATTAGTACCTTTCTCCTTGTGCCACAACCTTTTCCTTTATACTAGTTTTATAAAGAATGTTCAAACCATAGCCATGATGAGATTACAAATTTATGGAAGGTGGTTGATAACCATTAGTGGTATAGTCAATATGGGATTTATAATCACAAGTATCATTAGAAAGAGAAGTGATAGAAGCATTAACTATTTTGGTTAAAGAATTTGTAAATAAAATTTTGGGAATGTCAACATGAGATGAGTTTACTTTATACTTACCAAAAGAGGAGGCCATAGAGTCTAAACTTCCTCAATTATCACTAGGAAATGTACTATAATTAAATGAAGAAATAGATTTATCAACAACATCATCAATAGGATTTGATGATGGTGTAACCAACATTAGAGATGATGAAGGAAATAGATTATGAAATATTGAAGATGAATTTATATGATGTCCAAGATCTATCTATTTATAGTATTAAAAGGGATTTTGATCAATTTTAATTTTATATTATTTGTTACCATGCATAAAATTTATATATAGATGTAAAGTAGAAAATTTTATGCCCATGGAGTGGATCCATAGTCTACCAAGAAGATGATTGTATAATAAGGATCCTAGAATAATTTTGATGAAGTAAAATCCAACCCTCAATAACAAACTCCCAACATCATAAGATTCAACTTAAAAATTGTTTGAAATAACATAAAAAAAATCTGCAAACAGTTTGATTCATTAACTATTCAACTTTTCTCCGTATTACATGGAAATCATTACCAAAATGAAAATACATCATATATAGCCATATGGACTGATATAAGCTATTACAAACTGAAATAAGACTGATATAATTCTATTAAAAATAGCAAAGATCAATCATGAATTGACCTCCTTCAATCTATCCCCTTCTTTTAGCTTCTAGCTCCTTTAATATGCAATCTTCAATGAGAAGTTCTTGTTGCAATAAAGAAACAACTTTCAAATATATTTTCTGCTGTCCAAACACCTTCAAACCTATAATAAAAAACCCTTTCCACCTTCTCCAAGAAAGCCCACACCTACAACAACAACCTACACAATCTAGCCAAGAATGGCTACCAAAACCAAGTCCAAATTGCCTATAATCTTCAAAAATAGGCTCCTAAAGCTTCTCCAGAAAAAATCCACAAACAATTTAGGAAGAAAATTCCAAAAATAAATTCCAAAAAAAATCCATAATATTAAAAATGCATTCATAAACCCACTCACACTAAAATTGCCAAAATTGGAGTCCATTCCTAGATTTTAGGGTAGTTTCCAATGTAACTCTGCCAACTCATCTTGGGTGCCCACTTTTTCATGAATGCTTTTAGGAAGTTTTAAATGCATAATTATAAATTATAAATCCCTCAAAATCCATTTCCAAGAATATTTATTGCCAATTTTTTTCAAGATTATACAATTTTCAAAATCCCCCTAAATTGTCTCCACACCCCAAAATTTCAACAAAATAATAAAAAGGGTAATTATTTAATGTTTAACTTAATATAAATTTGCAAACTACCTCACCAAGATAATTACCTACAAAACCTTAGGAAATTGAATTAAAATATTATTTTGGTTGATGCAAGATTGTTGGTCAACCATCAAACACTCAGGGTAGGAAAAACTTTGTGAATCCCTATTCACAAAATGGAGTTGAGTGGTAGTACCACCCTTTTGAATTGCAAGCAATCCCCGACAAACTCCATCACTAAAACTAGTATCCCAATTTTTTTATTCTTTCTCCTCTTCCAACACTTAGTTGGAACAAGCAACCTCCTTCTTTGACAACTTTGCACTCCATTCGTCTCTCCTCTCATGGACTTGTATCCACCATGTACCTTCCTCCTCCTAATACCATACATTCTCCTCTTTGATTTTGTGGGATTCAACCCACCATAAACTGACCACCTCCATGAAGTTTCACCTACAACATCCTCTACAAATTCTACATCCAAATATCTATTATCCAAATAACAATCAAAATCCACTATATTATATATTATCCAAATAGCAATCAAAATCCACTATATCCTTATACGAATCTACAATTACTACTACATGGAAATTAGATATTTCCATTTGCATACTCTCTTCTTGCTTGAAATTGTCTTCTACACTCACCGAAGAAGGTATATAATCATTAAAACTAAATTTAGAATTAAAATTTACCTCATTCTTGTTCATTGCCCCAATATTTTTTTCCTCATTTTTCACTGCAACATCCATCTTCTCATCTCCAATGACAGTTTTTGCAAACTCCTCTTCATGGTTGTCCATTAGTTCTTCTTCCAAAAACTTGTTGATTCTTTGCATCTCTTCCTTATACAAGAAATCATCTTCATCTTCCTCTCCTACATGCTCATTAAACTTAGGACCATCCATGTTCACAATTTTTGATTGGAAACCTTCTTCATCCACTTCACATAATGCACTCCATTTGCATGCTATCGTTGAAACTTGTAATTATTTATCTTCTCCATTTGTGTGGGCTTCCCCCACATATTCTTCCTTTCATTCAACCCATACCAAAGGGCTGCAACATTATTTATTTCTAATCTTCTCTTCATTTTCTTCTTTTATAAAAAAATTCTTCTTCTCGTATCTCTCATCCCATGCTATCATGTCCTCAACCATCTTTTTCAATACATCTACTTCAGCCTTGAGCTTTTCAAATTCTTCATGGTACTTCCTATTTTCCACTTCTTCCCAATATTTTTCCCAAAAAAAAATTCTTACGGGTCTCCTCATGACCCATCCCATCCTATCAAGTATTGACTATCTCACGTCCGACGATCTATCTACACACAAATCACACACACACCACAAGTCTTGGTGCAAACTGCTTCACATTTGACGCTCTTCCTTCAAACTCAGGAAATAATTCTCTAATACCATTGATGAAGTAAAATTAAATCCTCAATTAGAAACTCCCAACAACATAATATTCAACTCAAAAATTGTTTGAAATAACACAAAAAAAAAATGCAAACAGTTTGATTCATTAACTATTCAACTTTTCTCTGTATTACATGGAAATAATTACCAAAATGAAAATACATCATATACATCTATATTGACTGTTATAAACCATTACAAACTAAAATATTGATATAAGTCTATTACAAATAGAAAAATAATCATGAATGGACCTCCTTCAATCTATCCCCTTCCTGTAGCTTCTAGCTCCTTTAAAATGCAATCTTCAATGAGAAGTTCTTGACACAATAAAGAAACAAATTTCAAATATATTTGTTTCTATCCAAACACCTTCAAACCTGCAACAAAACATCCTTTCCACCTTGTCCACGAAAATCCACACTTGCAACAACAATCTACACAATCTAGCCAAGAATGGCTACCAAAACCAAGTCCAAATTGATTGTAATCTTCAAAAATAGGCTCCCAGAGCTTCTCCAGAAAAAATCCACGACCAAGTTGGGAAGAAACATCCAAAAATAAATGCCAAAAACATTTCATAATATTAAAAATACATTCATAAACCCACTCCCACTAAAATTTCCAAAATTGGAGTTCGTTCCTATATTTTTAGGGTAGTTTCCAATGTAACTCCTGCCAACTCACCTTGGGTGCCCACTTTTTCATGAATGATTTTGGGAAGTTTTAAATGCATAATTCAAACTTATAAATCCCTCCAAATCCATTCCCAATAATATTTATTTCCATTTTTTCAATATTAGACAATTTTCAAAATCCCCCTAAATTGTCTCCACACCCCAAAATTGCAATAAAATCATAAAAGGGGTAATTCTTTAATGTCTAACTTAATATAAATTTGAAAATTACATCACCAAGATAATTACCTACAAAACCTTAGGAAATTTAATTAAAATATTATTTTGGTTGATGCAATATTGTTGGTCAACCATAGATGCTCCTGCATCAAATGTATACTATAGTTAAAAATGTCAAGAGGCCCTACTCAATAGGCAACATTATCATCCAAGAGCTTGACTATCAATCTTATCAAATCCATACATAAACAAATTTTTAGGATAAAGATAAAATTTATCTATGTTGATACAATTTAATAGGTCAAAACCACAAACACTGAGATTTGAACCATTATCAATAAGAGTAAATTTGACTCCCCCCATTTATAGGGCTTGTCAGGTTGACCAAACCTTGAACATGCGAAGAGATGTAAAATGGTAACCACCGAATGAGGGTTGAGTCAAATTGAATTTCAATGGAGCAACAAGGGGAAAGATAGCTTGAAAATGGTGGGGTGTAACATCGAGAATCATGAAGGAAAAACCTTAGTGGAAAATTCCTTAAGGTTGGGAATTGGCACCAACAATGAAGCAAAAATGCAAGCTGCATGGCATGGGGTTAACCTATGTAATCATTTGGGATTCAAGAAGATATTTCTAGAGGGGGAATCACTAATTACATCAATGCAATCTACAGAGGCTCAACTTTGAATTGGAAACTCGACAAGCTGCTAAATAGAATTTTGTAAGAGCTAACTAATTTTGAATATTTCAAGGTGGCACATATATATTGGTAAGGAAATTTAGATAGATAATTTTTCAAAAACAATGATTGAATACAATGATGAGCATGTGGCTGGTAGGGAGTTAATGGGAGCATAAAATTACATGTGGAGGATGGTTTGGAGGATGATTTGGGACTACATCAATTGAGTGAATTAAATAAAGATGACAATATGGCCTCCATGGTTGGATTTTAATGATTGAAAGGGATGTTTAAAATGCCAACTTCCCCCTCTTTCTAATCTACAAAAAATTTGAATATGGAGGAAATAATTTGCTTGGGAGAAAAGGATAGAAAAATTACATTTAGGGGAGTGGTCATGAACATGCATCTATAGAAATTATTCAACACATACAACATGGAGACCTTGGAAATGGTGAAGAGAATTTTGGGCATGAAGGTGCTCATCTCTTCCTACTGCTATCAAGTGAAATTAGACTTGGCCTCTGCTTCAAGCATGAGAGAGGAAGGACTTGGTCAAGTGGCTAATGCGATGATCGGTCAAAGACTGTTGGTGTGAGGGGATGGAACACTATTTATAAATGTTGTTAGTGGGTTGGGGGCTTTGCCCTGTAGGCAGAATATGGCCAAAATTATCCCTCCACTACAATGGGACTTGGGTTCCTTTTCTTATCTAGAGCAACGATGAGGATGAGGCAGCAAGGACAATCAAGGTTCTAGGATGCATCATTGTGCTAAAGGAGTTGACTATTACACACAGATAAATCAAGAATGGGGTAATGTTGACACTCTTAGCTACCACCAATGGTTGTGAGGATAGGGAGGGAAGCATGGAAGATTGAAGAATGATGATGGGCGAGCAAAGTGAAGCATAATGACTATAAAGCCCTTTTTTTTTGTAAACTTTTTTGCTATGTCAATTTTTTGTAAAATTTTTGTTGTGTCAATTTTTTGGCAATAGCCTGGTTGATACAATGTAGATTTGGGTTTGGCCCCTTACAACCATTTT
>VDFB02390797.1:0-46003 GCA_007258455.2 Sequoia sempervirens | reverse complement strand
ATATGAAAATGAAATGAAAATTAATATTAAGCTTGTTAAAAATAAAAATAAACAAAAACTAGATCACAGGGTCAAACCGAATGGTATAGGTGCCATCCGTATGATAATTTCACAATTACAATACTAAACAAATTCAAACAGAAAAATGTGCATAAAATAGAACAATATTCCAAATATCAAATAGATCGAAAACATCCATTTCCCTAAACTAACTCCCGTATCTCTGTTTCGAAAATGTTAAACCCATGAAGCACTGTCACAAAGAAATACAATGCTATAAGGTAAATAAAACACTAGAGCTGGTACAAATGTACCATCGTCGGTATTGCAACCAAACTATATGCCAGCCAATCGATCCACCACTTTGACTTGTTCTCCATTTGCTTTGTAATTTCTGAATCCTTTCCGCAATTCGGGTTGAAGTTCGGAGAAGATAAAAGGTTTGTATCGTCGTGGATTATCTTCGTTCACAAGCACCTCTGGAGCCGAGATGTGGGCATTACCTGCAAAGCTATAAAAAAGGGGAACCGATAAACGCTTCTGCCACCCTTGACAAATGACGCGGTGCTCTGCACTCCTGTATCTACCATTGCTCCACGCCTGCAATCAAATAATCTTAACAACTGCACAACAAAACATACATAAATTATGAAAACAGCAGAAACAGAAAGGATTAATTTGCACCTTAAGGCTGTCCCCCAAGTTGACAATAAGGGAGTTTGGTGAAGGCTTGACGTTGATCCACTCCCCTTCTTTCGATCGCACCTCAAGCCCTTCCTCTTCATCAGTGAGAAGGATTGTCAGGCAACCCGGATCTGCGTGAGCAGTTAGAGCCTCCTCCCCAATAGATTTTCCATGTGATGAATGGCCGTTTATCCGCAACCAGGCTGTACATTTTTCGAAATCAGAGTGGAAGAAAGTTTCAACGTCTAAACCCAGGCTCGCAAGAATAAATTTTAGTATCCTATGTGTAAGATCCGACAGAAATAAACTGAATGTACCTATCGCTTCACTGTAATGTGACAGCACCAGAATTTCATTAGTGAGAAAAGAAAGAGAGTTTTAAACGGTAGTTATTTGGAAGTATGATCCACAGCCCATAATAGTTTTCGATAATTATTTCTAATTAAACTCTATTCTATTATGAATAAATTTGATCTTCCTACCATATTTTTCTAATTTCTTTCAATTCTGATGATGATCATGTAGTAAGATCGAAACATCAATTTTATTCATAACAGAACACAATTTAATCCAGTAGTATTTTTTTTCAGAGCAGCCAAATGGAAGGACATATAAGAGGGGACCTGGGTCCCCACAATTCAAAATAAAAAAAGATGTACAGTATTTACTTTCAATCACAGGACTTCTATATTTATACAATAATTATGAAATGAAGAACCAAACATAAGAAGCGGATATCATACCAGAAGTCCCAGTTTCCTTCCTCGGGCCATATCTTTTGAGAAATTTCTAGGATTGAATCTGGATTGGGCATGTCAAGGAAGCAAAATGTCTCATAGGGAATCGGAATGCCGGGGGTACGAATGTAACTCTCCACGGGATTGGAAGTTGTGACTCTGTCTTTAACCTCCATCGGCATCGACACCAAATCTCGGCTTACAGACATAACCTTTTGTAGAAGATCTTCTGGAACTCCATGATTCACCAGCCTGAAAAATCCCCATTCTGCACAAGCTTCTCTGAGTTTAATCACCTCCGGATGATCTTGAAGATAGTCTCCCTCGATTTGCTGTGGAAATTGCGAAATGTCAATTACAGGAAGACCACCTTCTTTCAGAGTAGCTTCAGGATGAGATTGTAATGAGGAAGTCATGATGCCCTTGCGAGAGACAGGGAGAAAATTACTTTTCTACAATATTGTGGTGGATTTTTCAGGCTTTGTTCAATATAAATTGACATCCTCAGTCGATAGTGATTTATAATCTCGTCCATTAAACCTGTTTGGATCCCAAACTTGGCCGCCAAGCAAACTGGACGTAAGCACAACACAAGTGAAAGTATCGAAAATAAATAAATATGTCAATGAGATAATGATGGTCAACCCGAAGTAAAGAAATAAGAATGAGTGGATTTTATATCTGGTTCACTGAAGCTGTTTCGAACCCTAACTTGGCCGCCAAGCAAACTAGACGTAAGCACAATACCCGTGAATATAAATATGTCAATGATCAATATCTCCTATCACAATGTGGTGGAATATGATAGAAATTATCAAATCCGAAATAGAGAAATAAGCAGTTGTGGGCCGCTCTACTAAAATTTCTTCGTTGACCAGGAAATAAGAAGTGCGTTAGCAAAATAATAATATATTTACTGTTGTAGTCAAAACAGACGACAATATGCAGTAAACAGGTAACTCAAGAGACATAGTAAATGAGACAAACATATGCGACAGCATACAAAATATATTTTATTGATCTGCTAATACAAAATACAGAGATATCTGCATTAGACCGAATCTGCATATCTAACATAAGTTACATTTCCAAGCATCTTTATTTATTGATGCATATATGTCGGTTTAAACATAGTTTTCTGCGTGAATGTGACAACTACAGCAGGTGGAGATAAAGATGAAATCAGATTGTGGGCGTTGGAGTCAAGCTGATTGCAGGTGGAGTAAATGTGATTGCGGGTGGAGTAAATTCAGTCTTCTGGTGGTGGAGTAAATCCTTATTGTTGGAGAAATTACTTCCAACACTCCCTTTTAATTTCAACTACTGATTTTTTCAACATCAATAATACCTAGTCTTTGTTGGAGATACTCAAAAATCTTTTTTGATAATGCCTTAGTAAAAATGTCTATTAATTGATCTTCAGATCTACTAAACACAAGGCAGATTTCTCCATTGTTGACCAACTCTCGGATAAAATGGTACCTTGTATCAATGTGTTTGCTCCTTTTGTGAAAAACATGTTTTTTTGATAATGCAATTGTCGACTTGTTATCACAAAAGATTGTTGTTGGTTCTTATTGATTATGCAACAAATCTAATAAAACTCAATGAATCCATATTGGTTGACATGGTGTGGTAGTTGCAGCTACATATTCTACTTCAGCTAATGAAATTGTTATTATGGGTTGCTTCTTTGATGCCCATGAGACAACTCCAGATCCAAAATGAAATATGTGTCTAGAAGTACTTTCATCTATGCTACCTACAAAATCACTGTTAGTGTGGCCAACCAAATTAAAATCATTAGTTTTGGAATATAAAATTCCATATCATGTTGTTCCCACAACATATCTTAGTATTCTCCTTCCAACTTTCTTATGAGAATTTTGAGGTGAATCCATGAACCTCAAGATCAAACTAATTCCATACATGATATCCCGCCTTGTAGTTGTAAGATACATTAGACTTCCAACAAGTGTTTTAAACATAGTTGGATCAACATTTGACCCTTTATCTTCTTTGCTAAGTTTTGTTCTTGTAGCAACTAGAGTTGATGTTGGATTGCTTTGTAACATTTTGAATCTTCTCAATACATCCTTCACATACTTAGACTGAAAAATGAAGATTCTTTTATCATATTGAACAATTTCAATGCCTAAGAAGTATCTCATTAAACCTAAATCTATCATTTCAAACTCTTTCATTAAGGTTGACTTGAGCACGTCTGCAGACAAATCTCCACTAAAAATTAAATCATCAACATATAGAATCACAATCAAAATTTGACCTTGTTTATTGGTTTGTGTATACAATGTGGGATCATTCTTACTTCTATTGAATCCATTACTTATCAAATATGAATCAATCCTACTATACCATGCCCTTGGTGCCTATTTCAAACCATAGAGTATTTTTTTCAATTTACGTACTTTATTTTCATGCCTATATACCTCATATTCTAGAGGTTGTTGAACATAAACTTCTTCTTCAAGAAAACCATATAGAAAAGATTATTTTACATTCATTTGATAAACCTTCCAATTATTATGTGCAACTATTGCTATAACACTCCTAACTGTATCAAGTCTAGCAACTAGAGCAAATGTTTCATTATACTCAATCCCACACTGTTGTGAGAATCCTTTTGCAACTAATCTAGCTTTATGTTTTGCATCTTTACCTTCAACATTAAACTTAGTCTTATGGACTCATTTAACTCCTATCGAATCTTTACCTTCAAGCAGATCCACTAACTCCCATGTTTGATTTCTTTCAATATAATCCATTTCTTCATCCATTGCTTTGATCCAATGATCTTCTTTCACTGCTTCTTCAAAATATGTACAGGATCATGAGAGAATAAAGTAAAATTTGAACACAGATCTACATTCTCTCTACCTTTATCATATATTTCTTCTAGACTTCTTGTTTTCTTACTTCTAAAGCTTGGTCTTAATTAAGCAAGTGTAGGATCTAACTAATTACTTACATTTGAATCTAGAGTAGATTGATCTTCATAGTTTGATGGTTCACCAAGCTACACAAAATCTCTTGATGGAGTACTTGGTCCAGCTTGATTTGATTGGTCATCATTTTCTTTTAGTTCTTCTTCACTATGAGGTATTGGTGCTCCACTTAAGACTATACTATCAATGTTTCCATCCCATGCTTCTTCCTCATTAAATTTAACATCCTTGCTAATAATAATTTTCCTCAAAATATGACTATACAATCTATAAGTTTTTGATTGCTCACTATAACCGATGAAAATACACTTTTCACTTTTATCATCCAATTTTCTTCTCAATTCATACGGCACTAAGGAATATGCAACGCATCCAAAAATTCTAAGATGAGATAGAAAATGTTTCTTACCTGTCCATGCTTCCTATGGAATTTGGTCCTTGACACTCTTTGTAGGACTTCTATTCAAGATGTATACTACACATGCTATTACTTCTGCCCAAAACTCATTAGATAAATTCTTGGCCTTCAACATGCTTCTAGCCATCTCCATTATGGTTCTATTTTTCCTCTCTGCTACACCATTTTTTTGTAGTGTATATTTTGTTGTAAATTGTTTCTTGATACCATGATCTCTACAAAAGTCTAAAAATTCATTAGAACTATATTCACCACCTCTATCTGATCTGAGTATCTTAATGTGCAAGTCTCTTTGATTTTCATCCATATCTTTAAACCCCTTGAATTTACTAAAGGATTCAGACTTATGCTTGAGAAAGTATATCTAGGTTTTCCTACTGAAGTCATCTATAAATGTTAGAAAATATATGCTTCCACTTAAGGATGGAATTTGCATTGGTCCACACATATCAGTGTGAATTTAACTTTAATGGTGTCTTTGCTCTGTATGACTCCTTACAAGAAAGCTTTCTCTATGTTGTTTTGCTAATAGACAACTTTCACATGAACTAGTTGGATTCTCTATGGTTGGTAAACCTTTCACCATATTTCCTTTTTTCAATAAAGTCAAACCTTGAAAATGAATGTGACTATACCTCAAATGCCAGAGCCATGTTGGGTCTAAGTACACTGTTTTGAAACTTACTTCCTTTATTCCTTGGATACAATCAATCTGGAGGGGGAACATCCAATTCTTGTTCATCTCAACCCTTGCAATTAACCTATCACTAAGATTTCTATCCAAAATTGTACATATGTCTTTGCTAAAATAAACTTTATACACTTTTTGCATTAACTGACCAACACTCATCAAGTTATATTTTAAACTAGGTGCAAAGAAGACATCAAGAATATATCTCTTTTCTCTATTCTTAGTCAAAATATTTATAACACCTTTCCCCATTACAAATACTTTACTATCATTTCCCAATTTCACTTCACATTTCACAAAACCATCCAAACTACCAAATAATTCACTATTTCTTGTCATGTGATTACTACATCCGCTATCTAAAAACCATATATTACTGGAACCTTCTTTAGCAATATTACAGGTTAAGAATAACCCTCCTAAGTTATTATCTGATACACCTAAGTAATTTTCATTTTGTTTATCCGGTTCTTTTTTCTTCCAACATCCATTTTCCAAATGACCAAATTTCTTACAATGATAACATTGAATATGAGGCTTATCAAACTTTGGTAATTTTTGTTGAAATTTATTTCTTCCTTGTCCTCTATTATTGAAACTCTGATTGGACTGATTAGTCCTTTCTCCTTGACTTGGATTCATGTGTCCACCTCTACCTCTTCATATTCTTCTTAAGTTTGACCTTCCTCTTCCTCTGCTAAATGACATTTGAGATCTAAAAGCATTCTCTGAAGAAGAATTATTCGTATTCATTCTAGACTCATGAGACAATATAGATCCCAATAGGTCATCTACAGATAATTGAGCAAAATATTTTGATTCTTCAATGGAAACAACAATTACATCAAACTTACTAGGAAAACTTCTAATTATATTTCTAATCCCCTTTTGATCTACAACACTTTCACCATGTGACCTCATTTGATTAACAATATTCATCAATTCGGTAAAGAAATGATCTATTGATTCAAATGAATTCATATAAATATTTTCAAAACTTCTCCTTAATGTTTGTAACTTTGCGACTTTTACTTTGGTTGTACCTTGGTAGGAAATTTCTAATGCCTTCCAAGCTTGTTTGGACCTGATTGATGTAGCAACCCTAAGGAAAACTAAATCATCCAAAACTTGTTGAATAATAAACAAAGCTTTAGCATCTTTTTTCATTGTTTCTTTGAGATGATCTTTTTTTGCTTGTGTTAATGCCAAAAAGGTTGCATGATCCTGTGGTTCTACAAAGCCATTCTCTACCAAATCCCATACATCTTGAGAACAAAACAATGTTTTAATCTTTATTGACCAAAAACCATAGTTCTTACTAGTAAACAGTTGAATTTGAGGCTGTGCAAGGCTAATATTAGAATGTCTAATTTTGAGTAGCAATGGGAAAGTGCATTTAATGCACAGTCAGATGTGATCCACTTTGGATCGTTCCCCCCAATTGTAGTGTCTAACATATGCTAACCAGTAAATGCTTCTTTTGTAGGTGAATTTGAAAATGAGCGCCAAGTTTTGGAAAGGGAAAGTAAGACAAAAGAATAGAATAGACTATTTATTCTGTAGGAGGAGATAGTTAGTTTTTGCAGTAGCAAACAAGGGAGGAATGTTTAGTAGAACATAGAACTATAAAAAGGGAACGTTTAGGAGAACATGTAACAACAAAAGACATTGATAGAGAGTTGTACATCAATGCCCCAGAATTTCACCAGCCCGCAGTAGCATGCAGAAAGATCCAATGCGCTAGAATATGTGTAGTATTTTGTATGAAGAATATACAGAGCTTTTGCTCTGAGTTTTGTCTGTAATTTTTGAATGTAATCTTTTAGTGTATGAATGAAATAGAATATATTTTTTCCTCCTTGTTTGTTGTTTCCTTTTTTTTGTATTTTCATTCTTTGACCATTGTAGTTGGGTTTAATTTTTCCCAACAGATGGGTATTATAGCCCTAAGTTTTCTAGGTATTTTGTTTTTAAAGCCCTTGCTTTGTTCCTAGGTGTGTTGTGACAAAACCTTAGTTTCTGGGTATTTGGGAAAGCCCTAGTTTTCTGGGCAATGAAGAAAATCCTTAGATTTTATTTGGGCATTTGTATTTTCCCCCATTTAGAAAAATGGTTGGAGGAGATAATAGGAGTTGGAAACAACCACCTATATTTGATGGTAAAAATTATTACATTTGGGCAAAGAAAATGAAAACCATTTTAGTAGAAAATGATTTGTGGGAGTTAGTAGCAAATGCGTTCACAAATGTGACTGACCCAAATGCATTTACAACATTGAGCAATGCTCAAAAGAACTAGTTGAAGGATATAAGGAAAAATGATGCTAAATCCCTCAATTTGATTGAGGCAGCCTTGACAAAGGCTATCTTTCCTCGAATAGCAACAACTAGTTATGCAAAAGAAGCATGGGAAATACTTCAAACCACCTGCAAAGGGACTAATAAAGTCAGGTTAGTGAAACTCCAGCTACAAAGGAGAGAATTTGAGACCATGCAAATGAAGGGAAACAAGTCCATTTTAGATTTTAATACAAGGGCTTCCACCTTGATTAACCAGATGAGGATAAATGGAGAAACAATGGAAGAGCAGAAGATTGTGGAGAATATTCTTAGAAGTTTACCCACAAAATTTGACCGAATGGTTATTTCCATAGAAAAGGAAAATGACCTCTTAACATTATCAATTGATGAGATAATGGGTTCACTTCAAACCCATGAGAAGTGCCTCAATAAGTCTGCAAACTCTTCCCAGAAACAAGCCTTCAAAGCACAAGAAAATGTAAGAGGAAAAATGGCAGAGGAAGAGGTCAAAGAGGCAGAGGTAGAAGAAACTCTGGAAGAGGAGGCTCAAATAGTCAAGATGAGGTCAACACCTCCCAATATGACTTCCAAAACACAAAGAAAAATATTAGCTCAAATCAGAGATCTGATAAGAGCAATGTGCAGTGTTACTATTGTCACAATTATGGTCACTACACAAGTGAGTGTAGAAAGAAAAAATGTGACCAAGGGAGTCAAAATACAAATGTGGAAAATGAGAAAAAGGTTGAGAATGAAAAAAAATCACAAGTGTTTATTGCATGCAATCTTGCAGAACAAGGCAGCACTGAAGTGTGGTATTTAGACATCGGTTGCAGCAACCACATGAGTGGTAAAAAAAAAAAAATTCCTTCATAGACAATAGCATTAAGTCTGAAATAAAAATTGGAAGCAATCAAAAGGTTTCAGTCATGGGCAAGGGCATAGTGTGCCTACAAACCAAGCATGGTGAAGAAAGATAGCTCCATGACGTCTTCTATGCCCTAGGCATGAAACACAATCTCCTGAACATTAGACGGATGGTCCAAAATGGTTATAGAGTACTAATGGAGAAAGGGGAATGCATCATCTATGATAAAGATAGAAGCACGAGAGTTATGGAAATGATTCAAATGACAAACAACTGGATGCTTCCTCTCAAAATGAAAATCTCAACATAGTCAATATGCTTGTAATAGTCAGCCTTCAAAAGAGTCATCCATGACCTAGCCAAGCTTTGGCATTTGAGGTATGGGAATCTAAGTTATTCTAGTTCAAATATTTTAGCTAAAAATGATATAGTTAGGGGTCTACTAGCAATTATAGAGCCTGATGGAAAGTGTGAAGCATCATCCTAGGTAAACAACATAGGCATCCCTTTCAATTAGAGCATTCTAGGAGAGCTAGAGCACCATTAGAGTTGGTGCATTCAGATTTGTGTGGTCCCATGAAGACCCCAACCCTAGGTGGAAATGTTTATTTCATGACACTCATAGATGACTATAGTAGAAAAATATGGGTGGATTTTTTGACGAGAAAATCAGATGCATTTGAGAAGTTCAAGGATTTTATGGCCTTGGTTGAAAAAAAAAGTGGCCACTACATCAAAGACTTTAGAACAGACAGAAGGGGAGAGTATATCTCTCAAGATTTTATGAATTTTTGTAAGTCTCATGGTATTCAAATACAACTCACAACCTGGTATACATGACAGCAAAATGGAGTGGCTGAAAGAAAGAATAGAATCATCATGGAGATGGCAGCACACATGCTAAAGGAAAAAGGTTTGTCTAATGAATATTGGGGTGATGTTGTAGCAACAACGGTCTACATCTTGAATAAGTGCCCCACAAAGGTTGCTCGTGATAGGATTCCACAAGAAGCATAGAAAAAATGAAAAAGGAATGTTGAGCATTTGAAAATATTTGGATGTGTGACATATGCGCTCATGTCAAAAGAGAAAAGGCAGAAATTTGATGACAAAGGAGAAAAATGCATTTTGATAGGCTATAGTAAGAATCCAAAGCCTACAGATTGTACAATCCCATCACCAAGAAAGTGGTGATCTACAAGGATGTTGAATTCATTGAAAATGAATCATGGGATGGAACAATTGATAGCAACAAAGGTATTTCTATCTCAATACCCTTTGAGGATGAAGAAGCTATAGAAGGCAGATGTGCTAGAAATCTACAATAAGCTGATAGTTCAGAAAACAGTAACAACAGCTCCAGAAATTCTTAGCAGAGAAGATGCTCCAGAAAATTTTAGTAGGGAAGTTGCTTCGGAAACTTACAACAACAATATTCTTCATTAGTCTAGCAGTCAAGCAGCTCCAAAAATTTTGAACCTATGCTTGCTTCATTAATGCCACGGAAGACTAGAAGCGTAAGGGAAATTTATGATAACACAAGGTATGATGATTTTGATGAGAATTTAGATTTTTCTATGTTTTCTTATAGTGATCCAATGTATTTTGAAGAAGCCATGAAAGAAGAAAAATGGTGTAAGGCCATGCATGAAGATTTGGATGCTATAGTGAGAAACAAAACATGGGAGCTCACTGATTTACCCAAAGGGAAATTAGTCATTGGTGTCAAGTGGGTCTATAAGACAAAATTTACTATTGATGGTAAGGTTGAAAGGCATAAAGCAAGGCTAGTTGTTAAAGGATATGAATAATAGCCTAGAAGAGACTGCAATGAGACATATTCACTAGTTGTAAGGTTGGAAATAGTGTGGGCAGTCCTAGCAATTGCAACCTAGCATGAATGGAAAGTATTTCAAATGGATGTGAAATAAACATTCTTAAATGGAGTGTTGAAAGAAGAGGTGTATGTGGAGTAGCCATATGGTTACAAAATCCTAGGGAAAGAAGACAAGGTCTACAAGCTCCAGAAATCTCTTTATGGGCTAAAACAAGCACCACAGGCATGGTACAATAGAATTGATTTGTACCTTTTGAGAAATGGCTTTAGTAAAAGCATTACTAAGCCCACACTATACATCAAGGTAGCCACTGGTGAGATTCTTATTAATGTTTTGTATGTCGATTATTTAATTTTCATAGGGAATAGTAATCTTTTCATTGTTGATTTCAAAGAGGCAATGAAAAATTAGTTTGAAATGATAGACCTAGGTTTGCTAAAATATTTCCTAGGCATAGAGGTCCAACAAACAGATCATGACACCTATACTTCACAAAAACATTATGCTAAACAAATCTTTAAGAGATTTAGAATGTTGGACAACAAACCAGCCCCAACCCCAACAACTACAGGTTTGAAATTAAGAAAAGAGGACAACAACAGTGATGTTAACCCAACTCTCTATAAGAGCATGGTTGGAAGCCTCATGTATTTGATAGCTACACGAACTGATTTGATGTACGTGGTAAGCCTAATTTCTAGGTTCATGGAGCAACCTAAGGACACACAAGGGAAAACAAGAAAAAAAATTCTAAGGTATGTCAATGGAAGGAAAGGCTATGGCATTATGTATACCACCTCCAATGAGCTTCAGCTGGTTGAGTAGATAGATAGTGATTGGGCAGGAAATGTAGATGACATGAAGATCACATCGGGATATTTGTTCCACATGGGCTCAGGAGCAATATCATGGGCATCAAAGAAGCAACCCATAGTTTCACTCTCCACAACAAGATGGTACGAACATATTTTGTGAAAACATGTCTTCTATTACATTGACTAAGAATCTCATCTTTCATGGATGAAGTAAACACATTGAAATCTACTACCATTTCATAAGGGAGTTGGTGGAACATGGAGAGATTCAACTTCAGTATTGTAGATCTGAGCAACAACTCACTGATATTTTCATAAAAGGCATTATCAAAAGAATCCTTTGAATGCCTAAGAAATATGGTTGGTATGCAGGAATGCATTGGAACTTTAGTTCTGGAAAACACAAAAAAGCATAGATGCTCTGGAAATTTAGTTATGGAAACTCAGAAAAGTGGCAAAAATCAGAACAGGTGCAAACAAGTATGCTCCATAAACTTTGCTTCTTTGCTCCAGAATTTTTTGCTCTGGTGCTTCGGAAATTTCCCGGAGTGATGAAAAATAGAAACCGATGCTCTGGAATCCTTGCTCTCGAAAATTTTCTTCTTAAATATTAAATGATGATGAAAAGCAAGAAGACTCAAAATCAAGGGGGATTGTTCGAATATCTAATTTTGAGCAGTAATGAGAAAGTGCATTTAATGCAGAGTCAGATGGGATCCACTTTGGATCATTTGCCCCAATTATAGTGTCTAAGATATGCTAGCCAGTAAATGCTTTTCTGGAAGAAAATTAATTCTTGTAGGTGAATTTGAAAATGAGAGCCAATTTTTGGAAAGGGAAAGTAACACAAAAGAATAGAATGTTTATTTTGTAGGAGGAGACAGTTAGTTTTTGCAGTAGTAGACAAGGGAGGAATGTTCAGCAAAACACAAAACTACAGAAAGGGAATGTTTAGGAGAGCCTTCAGTAGCAAAAGACATTGATAGAGAGCTGTGCTTTAGTGCTCCAGAATTTCACCAACACGTAGTAGTACGCAAAAAGCTCCAGTGCATCGAAATGCGCGTAGTATTTTGTATGAAGAATATACAAAGCTTTTTCTTTGAGTTTTGTCTGTAATTTTTGAATGTAATCTTTTAGTGTATAAATGAAATAGAATATATTTCTACCTCCTTGTCTTGTTGTCTCCTTTTTTTCTATGTTTTCATTCTTTTCCCACTATAGTTGGGTTTACATTTTCCCAACAGCTACTACTTGATGCCATGACTGCAAACTTATTTTCTTCACTAGTATAAAACCTTCAAACTATGGCTACTTGCAAACAATAACTGCTCCTCTTTCCTTCCAAATATTACAACCCTCTTCTGAGGCTTCTTCTTATAGATAGTTCCTTTTAAACACTTGATCTCCTCTTCAATATCTGCTCAACAACACAAATTTATGTGGCTGGGATCTCTGGAAACTCTCCTTTCCTTTAAAGCAACTTGAAAGACAACACAGTCTTCTATTACTACCCACAATATTCTAAGCTTTAATACTAGTTGTAGGCTAAAAAGAGGACAATATGTAGTAAACAACTAAGTCAAGAGGGATAGTAAATGAGAAAAACATATGCTACAACATAAAAATTATATTTTATTGATCTTCTATTACAAAATGCAAAGATATCTATGTTAGACCAAATCTGCATATCTAACATAAGTTACATTTCCAAGCATCTTTATTCATTGATGCATATATGTTATGTCTATTTAAACATAGTAGGTGGATTGACAATTAAAAATATAAGGATACAATTTTTTGTGTGAATGTGATAGCTACAACAGGTGGAGATAAGATGAAATCAAATTGTGGGCATTGGAGTCAAGCTTATTGTAGGTGGAGTAAGTGTGGTTGTAGATGGAGTAAATCCTTATTGTTGGAGAAATTACTTCCAACATTTATCCCTGCGTGCTTTTTGCTTTTTATCTTTTGACATTGTATCTTGCATGGAAATATAGATATATTTTTTATGTCACATTAGGCCTAGTTTTTTCTTCTCACTGTTACTCAGAATAGTTTAAATGTATTGAATTTATGTTAGACCAATTGAATCTACATCTTACATGTCTCCTCTAATGATATATACCTTTCACATATGCCATTTATCATGAAATCAGATTGTCATCTTTATTTGATTAAATTGTGCTTAAATTATATAAAAGAAATACAACAACAAAATTTAAGCATTAGACTATGCATTTTAGTTGTTTTACAATACTTAGTTTGCCTCTTCATCTATTTCAAATGATTCAATTATATGAAGAAATCCTACCCCCTCATCTCTTTTCTTTGGAGCAAAAATTATTGAAGATTTTGCCCCCTTTCGAATTTGAGCTTGGATGTAAATGCATGGTCATAACCTTTGTTACAATTGAAAATTTTAAACAAAGAATATGAGCAATCATGTAAGGCCCAACTTTATGTGAGACCAATGCAACCTTAATTTCTTTTGGTATGTTTGACTATATCAAAATTGCTAAATTATACAACCTTATTTTAGGATGTTGTGGATAGCAATAGTGGCATTGATGAGAATTATAGGAAAATTTCTCTCTAAATGTCATGACATGAATGTGTTTAAATAACAAATAAATTGAAGAATGCATTACAAATGGTTCTAATAAGGAACTACTAATTATCGTATCTCATTGCATGCTCCATGTTACATTTCCATATTTAAGTGACCACGTTATGTATCTTCTAGATCCTTAAATATATCTTATAAATATAATTTGAAATACTTACAGTATCAAAATTTGAATTGCATCCATTAATCTAAGGATAGATGTGATTCTTTGATATTTATTTTTAAGTCACAAAAAATATTACAATAAATGAAAGTGATCTAACAAAAGTAAGAGATGGTGTTATGTTTAGACTTTGCTAAGTGGACTAAAAATGTGTTTTGCATTTCTTGGTGTTGTTGCTAGTGGTAAGTGAGACTAGAACCTTAAACATTTTCAACTTCAAGTGGTTGACAAAAATGGATAGACAAGGCCATACATGTGTGATTGAAGGTTACACTAACCAAGATAAAGTTGAACCCTTGATAAGTAGAGGTGGTAAGTGATGTATTTAAAATCTAGATGATTGATAAGTCTTAATAATCAAGTAATGATATAAGAGAACTAGGAAGAAAACATAAATGATGAATTCAAATTTTATGATGTATTTTTATTTGAAAGTAGATTCAAATTTCTTTGTTAAAATGCATAGGACAATAATTAGGTTAATTATCATCAATTCAATCATGAAAATATCATATATTGATATTTGTAAATAAAGTGATTTATTATGAGGATCTATCTTATATATATATACATCCACATATGTATACATATCATATACATATATGTATGTATATATATACATATATATGTGTGTGTGTGTGTATGTACATATGTATATATGTAACATATATACATATACATATATATATATGCATATATATATGCATATATATGTATATATGTATGTATGTATGTATGTATTATGTATGCATATGTATATATGTGTATATATATATATATATGTATATGTATGTATATATATATATATATACATATATATATATACACACATATATATATATACATACATATATATATATATATATATGTATATATATATGTATGTATGTATTGTAGTGTAGAAATTTGTAACCCTTTTCTTGGAGAAGGTACAAATCACACCTATTTGGACCTTTTCTCATGAAATTTTCATTAATGCATTTTAAAATCCCATTAGTATGCCCCTAATACACCTTTATCATGTATCATGAGGCCTAGTTTACTTAATTTTTTTTAATTCTTGACACCACAACGTGCATTGAATAAATGTTATAGATCAAATTAATGCCCTAACTTTTAAGGACTCTTGAAGTTTTAGGTCAAGACCCATTCACCCATGGGTGAATGGATCCTCATTAAGTGCCTTGACCTCAAATTTTGATGTGTTTTTGGTGGAATTTCAATCTCTCAAATTCAAATTTCACTTGTCGGCTTTCGGGATCTAATAACTGGAAAATCAGATAGGAAGCCTATAAAACTAATTCTCACATTCATTTTACACTAGAAAAGAAGCAAGGGAGAGAAATTCGTATGAGATCAAGAATTCATATTCAAGAGCAAGGAGAAGCATTCAAAAGTGAATTCGTAGAGCAACATTTGAGTTGTTTTTGTAGGTCTTCAAGCTCATTTTTTTATCAAGATCAAGCATTTCCAAAGGATTGATGATAGTTGTCAATAGAGGATCGTGATGGATTCTAGGTTTTGGGAGATGCACAAGTCATTCAACCAAGCCTAATTACTTTTTTCCTAAGTGATAACATCTTCTATTATCTCTCTAATTTTAGCCTAAGGAAGGTATAATCACATTTGTTACTTATTAAGGTGATTTGAGATCTCCTAGTGTAGGTCTTCATCATTGTGCATGTTCATTTAGTGATCTTATTCTAACACACTTGAGTAGGGTTTCTTTGCATTATTAGTATTAATATTAAACACACTTAATTTTAGGATTGCACACAAACTTAATGTTTAAAATCTATGTTCTTCACCAAGGTTTAATTACCAAACTTGGGGTTTGGTCGAGGAAAACCCCTATCCACCCAAAAAAAAATTAAAAAAATTGTAGATTTTTCTTAGATCCAATTCTAGGAGCAGAGATATCAAGCTATATGGAAGAACTATAGGTCTCAAGATTCAATCTTAGATTTAGAGTTTTCCAGAAAAGTCTGCCAAGATCCATTTGCCCTAGGGAAAATGAGTCCCTATTTATCAGAATGTTAAGTGAGTGAGGACTTAATAGGGGAGATAACTGGTCTTTCAACTGAGGGTGTTAAATTCTACCGGGACCGACGATTCTCTGATGAAGCGGTCATTAAATTTCCCAAAAAAGATAAGGAGAAAGCTAAGATGGTGAAGGTTGCTAATAGCTACTTTGATGTGGAGTCCATCAAATCTATTTGGAGGAAAGTCTTAAGAGTTGTTATGGAATATATCACGGTTGACGGGCGCTTTACCAGAGTCTATGGTTACCACTTTGCCATTCTGAACCATTTCTGGCATAAGGTTCGTATATCTCTGCCTTTTTACTTATTTTCTTCTCTGAAGAACTGCCTCGATGATGTGGAAAGAAACCCTAGGAGGAATGCTATTATTCACCCTGGTCTTGTTAGGCTCATTTTTGAGTATTTTCAAAATTTACCTGCTTTGCCTAAAACTGTTGATATTGAAGAGTTGGATGATGAGGAGACAGAAAGTAGTAGGGAAATCGAACCCCGGGCCCCCCCCGCTTGTGTTCTTGTTGGCCCTGATACCATTGCTCCCCAGTCCTTGTCTTGTCAGAAAACCCTTATGGGTTCTACCCCGCTGTCTTGTCCTAAACGGCAACCTCTGCATGAGTGCCCTAGTCCAGGTTTTATCTCCCCACCCTGTCTTAATCCCCAGCCGTCTCCTGGTTGCCCTACTCCTGGTTTGTCCCCAGGTTTGAAAGGTAATCCTATTATGAAACTCGTTTCGTATTCAGGGAATTCTATGGAAATCCTCTCTGAAAAGCCCATGGTCAGTAAGGAATCGGCCCCTAGTGCCCCTGCTTCTGGTAATTTTGGGAATGATCATTTTGAGTCCCCTATTCAGGATGAAATTAATTCTGCCCTGAATAAGCTTAAGCCTGAGGATTTGGTTAGTATAGCGGAAAAAAGTACGGATGGCCTTTTTACCGTTCTCAAATGGACCCAGAAAGAAGTCTGCAATTTGAAAGGTCATGTTCTTGATCTTAGCAACAAGGTCATGGATTTGGAGCAGAAAATTTGTTGGAACAGTAGAGATAATGATGAACAGGAAACTCCATTACCGAGGAAAAGACAACAATTACAGGAGGATAGATTGGCTAGCATCGAGTGCAGCATGTCCAAGATTGAACAAAACATTAGGGCTACTGTTGCTAACAATCACAAAATTGCAAGGCATAACACCATCATCATCAATGCGATGGTGGAAAAGCTTGAAAAAAACCAAAAGGGTTCGCTGGTTGTGGATTTGGATGCGGACAGGGGAGGCAGCAGATCGGCTGGTGAAGGGATTTCGACTCGTACCAGGGCTAACATCAAGAGGAAGACCCCGACTTCATCTCATACGGTCCAAATTCTCAAGCAGGGGTTACAGGACATGCAGAATGTTGAAAAGGAAGCCGAGGATTTACTTAACACCTTGGAGTAATGTGATGTTTTGTTTGCTGGCTTTTTGGGCGGTCCTTTTTTAGGGCCCTGTTGTCTTTTGTTGTTGTCGTTTCCTTTTTGGGACAGCTGTCCGGTTTGTACTATCTTTGGTTATCTTTTGTTGTTTAAACTTCGTGGTTTCAGGTCCCTGTAAAACCTATTTTTTCCTTTTCAAAAACATTAATCCCTCTCATTTTTTTCCAAAAAATCTATTGTTTCTTTCATTTTTATGCTAAATATATTAGATCCACTTTATAAAAGGAATTTTGGAGTTGATTTTTTTTTTAAAATCTTTCTCCCCAAAGTGTTGTTTGGCTTGGACCCCGTCCTTGCATAAAAGGGAAATTTACATATTCACACTTTGACTTGACTCACCTCAAGGTTGTTAGTCATTTCATGGTTTGGATATGATTTCGTAATGAATTGAGGAAAGGTAGGACCTCTTTTCCATCTTTGGATCAACTTTCCATTTTGGGAAACCCTAGGGATACCCCTATTTTTCATCTTTTCATATATATATATGATTAACGTATAAATAAAAGGATATATGTATGTATAGATATGTATATCTATGTATGTATATATATGTATATATAAATATGAGATTAATGTATAAATAAAAAGGAATATACATGTAAATATACTTATTTGAATTAAAATGCTTATATACATTAAATACATCACTAGAGGTTTAAAAGATATTTCTTAATAATAATGTATTCTTTACATTTAATGAATTGCATAGATATGTGTATAAGTATATTTAAGTATATTAAAATATAAATATGTATATGCTTATTATTTATATGTATAGAGATAGAAGAAATATTTACATATCTACATAATAATAAATACAATAAAAATAATTAAAATGGAATTAAAATAAATAAAGTATTCTAAATGTTTACTAATATATAATCATATATAATAAATGGACTTTTTTCTTTTATTTTAAGAAAAATAATAATTTTATATGAAGGGCTAACACCTCTCAACCAAGGCACAATTGGGAGGGGAGAGCTCACCTCTCCCAATCCAAACATGACTGAGAGGGGAGGGTTTCACCCTCCCTAATGAGGGGGTGGCCCCCTATGGGGAGTAATTACTCCTATAAAAGGGGAGGCTTCCCTCCCATAGGTTGCATGCCCCATTTATTATGTAAATAAATACTTTAAAAAAGATAGAACCCACTACATTATTTTGTTGAGAGAACAATTGGAACATTAAGCCCTACAACATAGAGTAAAGGAAATAAATAATAATAAAATAAAATAAAATATAAATAAGTGAAGTAATGCAATCCTTTGGTTCTAACAACAAACAAAAGACTCTTTAACTATAGACATTTAAGACAGTCATTTTTTTGTTGTGTAGCATACAAACCCTCTTAAATCAATAGGTTTTATGGAAACCATAGATATTTTTAGGTTTTTAAATAAAATAAATAAGATAAAATTAACATGTTACGACTAGTAAGTAAAATGGGAACTTTGAAAATTCTTATTTCCAAAGGAAGATCCACAACTACATTCAAATACAGGTGGTTATGTGAAAATATATAGTTTAAAGAATCATCAATGATGCATGTAGTCTCCTCCAAGCACTTAGTAGTTCTCTTCTTCTCAAACCTATAAATAAGAAGAAAAAATGAGTTTTAGTATTAAGAATTTCTCTTATTGCATATATTTATGGGTTAGGGATTTTCCATGATGCCTTAGAATCTAAGAGTTGTTATACAATACCATCCAAGGGATGAGATTTATTTCTCATACTTTTAATAAACGCTAACTCTTAAATGCTAATTAATTTACTTTAATATTACTTTAATGATTATTTACACTATGGAAATGATTTATGAAACTAGGAACTTCCTCACCTTAAGTATAACTTCAAGTTTCATTATTTAAAGTTTAATAAATCTAATCCTAATTTAACTCTTCTTGTGGTAATTTTTATGTTTTTTGGAATAAAAATAAGGAATTTACAAAAAAACTATTCTTTCATTAAATTGGATGAAGAAGAGCAATTGAACTTCTTAGGATAATACGACATTATCTTAATTAATAGTAAAAATGTTTTCAAAAAATATAAAGAGAGAAACATTTAACTTAGGTAATTAATTAAACCATGTTTTTTTTAATTTAATTGTAAGTTATTCTAATGAAAAATTTAATTCCTTTTAATTAATCAACTTAGTTGATTTTCCCATATAACAAATACTAGTCTAAGGTTGTGGGAATCATTCTATAGTTCTACTAAAAAAATTTGGTAGAGATAAGATTTTTTTAAATAAATCAAACAAGAAAGTTAGATAAACCTTATAACTATTTTTCACTTGGGAATAAAAATCACTAGATGTTCGAAAAGGGACAAAGCCAATAGGTCATAAATTTAGGAATGATATTTTAGTTTTCTTTGGAAATAATTAATTTACATTAATATCAAATCCACCTTATTTACATCATTGTATTGTGAGTGGATTTTAATGCGTCTGAGTCAAGTTAAATTGAGGTACCCTTTTGAGTTACAAAGACTAAGGTTCAAAGTAAACTAATAGGTGAATAAATGAAATCTTCAAGGGGAGATTTTCCTCATTACGTCAATAAATTATACCAAGATTAAAATCCTTAAGGCAAGAAAAATTGAAATCCAACTTGAGAGGAATGTCGACGAGAATTAGGTTGGGAGATCTAATCTCTTCAAAAATGGTTGGTTTTGTGTGTTAGGTCCACATTAGAATATGGGAATAACATTCTTCTCCTTTTCTTAGGTGAAAAATCTTGTACATGCCATTATTGTTCATCCTTATTTGTCTCCTGCAACATCTTCACAAAGGGCTCAATGTTGCTACCCTTTCCCCACTTAGTAATCATGCATGGTGCCTCCACCAGCCACTAGCCACCATTCAAAAATTACCATTACTCATGTGTTTAGAAATGGAAAAAAAATTACAAATGCACTTTCCATTCTTTGCTCTTTAACTCCAAATTTAGTTATCTAGGATAATTTCTCACATATCCATAGGCATGCTTGAGAATTAATTAAAAATGTTGTTAAAGTACTATAGAAAAGAGATTGATTTGGATATTCTATTAGGCCCCTTTATTATTTTCCATGATTTATCATTATGGAAAATTAACTTCGCTAAGCAGACTTTTCACAAGCTTTTTTATTCTTGGCTCTAATATTATTCTTGAATTTTCTATAAAACTATTTCTCTTAGCTATTTTCCTATGAATTTTTCCATGGGAGATGAGTTCGCCAAGGATGAACCCACTATTTAGAAGATGTGGAAGCAAGATAAGGAGGTTTGGCCTATTATTCAATGAGGTAAACTGGCCTCGTTCATGGAGGGAATGAAGGGGCATGACCCCAAATTGTCTATTGAGTTTGCTAACTCCTATAAGGTTGGCACCATCATCATTGGTGGGTGCTCCTTCACTATGAATGTTTGAAAGTTCATAGCAGAGGTGACAAGTATTTTTTTTTATGATGCTTGCATCCCTCAAAAGCCTAAAGGGAACTACTAAAAAGATATGGAGAGATTTATGAAAGATGGGGTAAAGGTTAATAGACTTCAAAATGGATACAACAAGGCTGAACTTCCCAGGGTGTGGAGAAAAATTGTTGAGGTGTTGATGAGGTACATGACATTAGAGGGTTATTTCTATAATTTTCATGCCCATATATTTTCCCATCCTCAACCATTTCCACTATATTTCAAAATGAATTTCATTTTCTATATTTTTCATCACTTGAATAGTTCATTAAGAAAGCCCAAGGTAAAGGTAAAAATATTCTCATTCACTAGGGTTTAATTTTCTTCCTTTCCCATCACCAAACTGCTTTGTTAACCTCCTTGACCATTGTCAAAAGGAACACTTTGGTCATTCACAACCCCACTAACCCCCTTGAAGGACCCAACCCCACTTTCACCCTTAATGAAACCCCACCCACCTCTCATCGTATCACCCATGCCTAGGGAAAAAACCCTGCTAATGATGAAACCCCTCCAAACCCCATAAAAAGTGTCCTTTCCTGTGGCCACTCTTATTTCCACCTCTGTATCTAATAACTCAAATAACTCAGATGACAAGTCTTAGATTCCTACCCCTAGAAATTCTCTCATGTATTCCCCTATTCATGTAGATATTTCTAATATCCCCAACACCCCTACTTACATTAATAGTTCTATCCACTAGAATTCTACCAAACTTTGGATTAATTTGGATGGGAGTTCTATTGATCACAATGTGGTTAATCACAATTGTGCTTCTTGTGATCCCCTCTAGAAAAAATAAATGAAATTTTAGTGACTGATAATATCTAGAATGGCATCCTCAAGTGGCTTATGTTTCAACTTATTACTTCTGAAGTAAAAATCTAGGTGCTTGACTAGCAGGCTCTATGCTCAGGTGAGGTTGAGGATAGTGGGCATTGGGATATGCTTTCCTCCCTTTCTAATTCATTTGATATTTGGGCTAATTGGGACAAGGAGGAAAATGAGCTTAGGGATGTTATGGGCATAGAGGAGAAGAAGATGAAATTGGAGGAGATGGATACTATTCATAGCAACCAAGATAAAACCATGCAATATCTTCAAGAGATTGTTGATTACATCAAGGAGACTGTCAATAAAACTACATTGACCGTCTAGGTTTTTCAACATGTAATTAGGAATAGTCCTGATAAAAGGGTGGTTTAGGATGATCTTGATGATAGCCATGTATAGAAAAAAGGTAATTTAGTGGGAAGTGTTTCTCAAGACACTACCATGGAGACCTAGGCTATTCAAAAGGGACCCTTGTCATTCGAGGAGAAGCTCCACTTCTTGGCTAAGGAGTGGTAGGAAATTAGTGGTCTTACGCATTTGGGAGTGTGTTGTAGAAAAATAGACTCTTTGCTTGAAATGGGAATAATTAATGATAATATAGACTTAATATGGCCTTGATTTAGGTGTTTTGAGGCATTTTATGCATCCACACTAGGTCTTGGGTCTTGGGTCTTGGAACCTTACAAACTAAAAAATATTCTTTTAGCGATGTCTTGTAAAGGTGTTGGAAAGTCTTATAAAGGACTTTCACGCTTTTCTAGACTTAATAAACCTATTTCTCCCTAATTCAACATTATAAAGCATATTTAACTATATCTTCACATCAATCTAGAAGGCTTATAACTTAACCCTAATGTTAAACTAGTGTTGTAATGTGTCTTGCACATTCACATTGGTTCTTGTGCCTTCCTTGGCTATATGGACCTCATTTTAGTGTTGTAAAATGTATTAAATAACACTTTCACATTGGTTTATATGTCCCAAGCCCTATTTGACATTCACATCATCACTAGTAGTCCCCTATTAACCCATATTGTGCATCTTGAGGCTTAAATTGATCAAATACCAGATAAAGTTACAATTTAGACCTTATTTCCCTATCTCCTAGCTTCCTAGTTGTCAAATTGGCCCCTATGGAAACCATTCCCCATGCATGATGAATCAATCCTATCTAGGTGGGAACCATTCTCCATGGGTGGAAAATGAGTCCCATTTGGCTCAATTTGGACCTTTGAGTAGGAAAAAAGTGAAATTTAAGTTTAATATTACTTCATGACAGCCTGTGATGAGGTATTAATGGTTAAAATAGGTGAATTTCCTCTAAATATAAGTCTTTTAACTCATTTTACACATCTCTTATCTCTTATCAATCATTCATCCATCTCTCTTCTATCTCAAGTCAAGAAACTTACAATTTTATCATTACAAGACATCAAGAAAGCTCCTCAAGACATTCAAGGGTTGAATCTTCCTCCATTATTGTAGAAATCCAAGATTAAACATCATGGCAAGGTAATATACTCCATTAATGCATGTTTCATTCCATTATTTCATCATTTTGGTTTAATTACCTAAAAGGGGTTTGACCAAGGCAAACCCCCATGCCCTAACATCCAACTTTTCTTCTTCTTGTCTTGTGTGTTTGTAGATTTAGGACTCTTGGAAGCTTAAAAATCATTGAAGATCAAGTTGAAAGGTTGCTTAAGTCTTCTCTTCATTCAACAAGTCAAAATATCAACAAAAACTTATTTTTAGACCTGTAAATCAGAGTTTTGGAAGTGGACACCTGTAGGAAGTCAAAGTGCAGATTGGAAGCTCCATAATCCACCTTTGAAAATAAAAAAATTCAAAAGTGGAATCATTCTCATTGGGTGGTGAATGATTCCCACTCCAAGGTCTTTTTGTTTTTTGTATTTTTAGATACCCTTTTGTCAGAAATAGGTTTTGGCTCAGTTTGATAGAACTGGGACTGATTCACCCAGAATGGTGAATGAGACCCACCAAGTCTAAAAAATTGCATCAACAACATTCTAGAATCCATTTCTAGTCTTCATCCAATTTCCAAGTACACACTTTCAGTTTGGTTCATTTCTGTTAAGTTTTACATTCATTCTAGTTCATTTCTACATTACCTAATGTGTTTTCAAACAATTCACATATCTTAGGTTTTGCATACTTAATCAATGAATCTTATCAATTAATTGCACTTAGATCATCTCATTTAGTCATATAAACATCATACACATCTTAATTTGAGTGAACCTAGTTGCATCTTTTGGCCTACCTATCTCCTTTTAGGTGGAAAATCCTAGAAGAGTTATAGAGTCTTGTGGTGTCAAAAATCTACGGTTCATTTTGGTGAAACTACTTTTTGAATACTTCTCTTTTCTTATTTTGTGTCTTTCATCATATATCTTTCTTGCCTTATGATCTGCATGATTCATTTGCATGCTAGGTATTAAATTTTGAATACATAAAAAGTGCATTTAGGTTGCATTGTTGGCATCTCAATTCATTAACATTTTCTAAAATTCTACATTTTTAGGTCTGCATCGTAGAACTCAAAAACTATAAAAATCACTCAAAAGTTTCTAAAATTTCTGAAAAAATGTCCATACTAGTACCCATTTTCCACCCTGGGCGAATCAGTCCCTTCTGACCCCTTAAACTATCTTTTATAGAGCTAAAAACCATGTTTTTAGGCTTTTGTTTGGTGCCATTTCATACCTATATTATTTAGTTTCATTTCTCTAACATGTATTTCACTAGATCTCACTTAAACTAGCTCATTTCATGCATTGTTCAATTTCACATTTACATCTCCCACATTTCATTTTTCATACTATTGCATATTGTAATCAATAATTTACTTTGTTTTACGTTTAAAAATTACATTGCACTTTACTTACTTTTGCATAAAATGTTCTTTAAATGTACCTTTTATTGATTAAACATGGATTTTATAAGCGTAGCATCCCCTCCTATGAGTTTGATTTTGATTACAAAAATGAGGATCATGTTAGCCCTACCCACACCATTACATTACCCATTGGTGCGAATGGAAATGTAGACAATCATAACACACATACTTGTTTTTCTCCAGATAACTATCCTATTAGTGATAAAGGTATCTTGGTGAAGGATGTTACAAGCATTGAGGGTCTTTATTGTCCATTTCATTATTCCCCTTTGGATGATGTTAGACAACAAGAGCATGAGATCATAGACACATTCCTACAAGTCACCTTACCTAATCTCCATGGTCATGACAATCAACCTTGCCCATCTCCTAATATCCCTCCTCGATGTAAAGAGGTTAGGTTGATGTTAGAAGATACCCCTATTAAGAATCATGACACCCTCGATCACCCCTTCCCTAATGCTCCTCCCATTTGGGAAAACCTATTTGAAAATCATAATGGTCCTTCTCTTGATGCCTCTCCTATTTGTCATGAAGCTACTTTACAAACCTCAAACATGGATGAACATATTTCAAGCTCTCCTAGCAGGGTAGGTAATATGGAACAAGAGAATGATACCTTAGAAAAAACTAGTAATCAAATAGAATCTTCCCCTAATCTACCCACTATCAGTTATCAAACACATTCAACCATTAATAACTCCCTGAGTTGCGATGAGGTTATTTTGAATGAACCAAACCTTAATTGTCACTAGCATGTGGTTTCTTGTTCTCAAGAAAAATATAAAATTGGAACTAACGATATTATACCATTCAAATACAATCCAAACTCTCACTTGTTAAGGGATGTGTAGCATAGATTTTTTTCACCCACTTGCTTTCTAGCTCTCCTAGGGTTTTTCACCTAGAAGGACAAAGATGGGCCAAAAATGCTCATGTTACATTCAAATTCAATGCAATATGGATAGAATAAGAATGAAATATTCCTAGATATAATTCTTGAATGCAAGAAATGAATGAGATTGATTAACTAATGAGTAGAAATGAAAGGAAAACAACTTGTTTGAAAACATATTGTGTAATACAAAATCACCTAAAAATTAATGGATAACTGCAAAAAAAATGAATTAGATTGAAAGTGTGCACCTGGAACCTTGAAAAAGACTAGAAATTTCTTTTGAAATACTGTTGATGCTGATTTTTAGGTCTAGAGGGACTCATTCACCATTATGGGAAAATCAGTCCCAGTTCTGCAAAACTATACCATAACCCATTTCTGATAGAAGGGTATCTAAAAATGTAAAAATCCAAAAATGGACCTTGGGATGGGACTCATTCGCCACCCATGGAAAATGAGTCCACTTTTGAATTTCTGTATTTTCAAAGGTGGATTATGAAGCTTCCGATCTGTACTTTGATTCCCTACAGGTGTTCACTTCTTAAACTCTGATTTACGGGTCTAAAGATGAGATTTTGTTGATATTTTGACTTTTTGAATGAGAAGAAGACTTGATCAACCTTGCAACTTGATCTTCAATGATTTCCAAGCTTCCAAGAGACCTAAATTTGCATACACACAAGACAAGAGAGAGAAAAGTTGAATGTTAGGGCATGGGGGTTTGCCTTGGTCAAACCCCATTTAGGTAATTAAACCAAAATGATGAAAGAAAGTAATGAGACATGAAATAATGGAATAAATTACCTTTCCATGATGTTTATCTTTAAATTCTATAGCATAACATGTAAAATATTCACTTGAATGTCCTTAGGAAGCTAAATTGATGACTTGCAATGTAAATGCCCTAGCTTGCTTGACTTGAGATAGAAGATAGATGATGAATGAATTATGTGAATGTGTTAATGGATGATTAGATGTAAAAATGAGTTTAGAGAGGTGATTTTATAGGAAATTCACCTTATTTTCTTGTTAATTAGATCCCTAAGGCCGACATGGAGAAAAATTAAACTTAAAACATAATTTTTCTTGCTCAAAACCATGAAAATGGCTCAAATGGGACTCATTTGCCACTAATGGCGAATGGGTCCCACCTATATGGGACTAATTCACCACTAGTGGTGAATGGGTCCCACCTAAATGGGACTAATTTTCCACTAATGGTGAATGGGTCCCACAGGCATCATTTTTGCTAGCTGGAATGTCGAGAAGTAAGAAAATTAGGCTTATATGATGACTATGTCAATTATTTGATCAAATTATGCATTGAGATGCATAATATGGGTTAAGAGGGGCCTATTAATGATGATGTAAATGTCAAATAAGGCTAGGGACACAAATTCAATGTTAAAGTGTAATTAAATACACTTTACAACACTAAAATAAGGTCTGCATAGCCTAGAAAGGCACAAGAACCAATATGAATGTGCAAGACACATTACAACACTAGTTTATCATTAAATTTAATTCAAGAACCTTATAGATTGATGTAATAATGTTATTGAACACATTTATAATGTTTAATAAGGGAACAATAGGTTAATTAAATCTAGAAAAGCGTGAAAGTCCTTTACAAGACTTTACAAGACCTTTACAAGACGTCGTTAAAAGCATGTTATTCAATTTATAAGGGTCCAAGAACTTATGTGGATGCATAAAATGCCTCACAAAACTATATTAAGGCCTTATTAAGTTTATTTTATCATGAATTAATCCCATGTCAAGCAAAAGGTAGTTTTTTATATGGCACAGGATGTTAACATTATTCAACCCCAACTAATCCTTTGCTCACTGTCACATAAACCTTCACCTAAACTCGAGTTTAATCTTTATCCATCTTAACACAAACAACAACCTCAACATAAACCTGAATTCACCCTCTACCCACCTCAAACTAATGTGTCGCAATAGTTGAGTTATAACAAAGTTGCTCATACATATAACACTTGAAATAATCCGCAACCACCGCAACCAACCCCACCCTCTTTACCTTTACCCAATCTGCCTAGTGCCCCTCGTTACCACCCACACACAAAGGAGTATTACCTTTTTGAAAAATTAAAGAATACTCCTACAAAAATTTCCCTTTGGGATTTACTTCAAAACTCACAAAATTACCACACTATTCTCAAAACAGCGTTATAATAGATTATAGTTCCTCCTAGTACAACTCTGAATGATGTAGCATCTTTAATCTATCGAATGAATCAAACTAATCTAGAAATTACTTTCCATCAACATGAGCTCCCTCCTTTAGAGTTGCGAAAAAAAATAAAGCTTTCATGATCATTGCTCAATATAATCAGATAGGGATAAAACAAACCCTTATTGATAATGGTTATGAACTTAATGTGTGTAGTGTGAATCTCCTTGATAAATTTCATGTTGATAGGTCACAAATAATACCTAATTCCATATCTATTCAAGGATTTGATAATACAACAAAGCAATCACTCGGTATAATCACTTTTCCTATTACAGTTGGGGTGACTACTTTGCAAACTCCTATTCATGTCATGCCTTATGATATTTCATATAATCTTCTTTTAGGTAAACCATGGATTCATGAGATGGATGTGGTACCTTCGACCCTTCATAGTATCATGAAATATGTCTATAAAAATCACATTTATCAAGTTGAAATAGATCCCAACCCTAAAAGTTGCCCGCACCTTGAAAAAGGAGATACAAGTCCTCTAAAAACATTGATTCCAACATCCCATATAGACCCTCTTGAAATTGAACACAATGATGAGGAATCACCATCTAATTTATTTGGTGATGATTGGGGATCTTTATAATTCACAACATCATATATGGGTGAATACATAATCACACAAAAGAAAGATGAGAAACAAGAACAACCAACCATCATGACAACTCAAAATTCCACACAATCTTCTCAATCATCTTTCTCCTCTACTTTGAAAGAAAATACAACATACACAACAACCTTTGATGAATGTAATAGCCAACAACCACCTGATTCCACAACAATGAAACAACTTTATGGAAAGGTTATGACCTTGTGAAACAACTTGGGTATAGTGGAAAAGGATGTGGTGCTCAAGAACAAGGTATCCAGTACCCTACCAATCCTATCACACAACAAAAAAATCATGCTCTTGGCTATTGTCATCTGATAGAGATCACCAAACCCCCACTCACCACCAACAACCCCACACAACATACTCCTAAATCAACCTTCAACATTGTCCATCCTGAACTCCTCAACACTAGTGGTCTTGAACCTCATCTTTTACCAAACATAAAACAAACAAATACACCTTTGCTTAATGTCAATGCCATCTTGAAAAATGTTCATGATTTGAATTCGTTAGATCTTATAACCTCCTATAATGGAAAAAATATAATCTCACAATCTAGAGAGTCTTGTGAAGATATGACAACCATTACTAAGAAAGATGTATCTTTGTCACATACCACAAGACCACCTTCTACTATTGATCAAGAGGGTATCTTGTCAAGCCTCCTCCAAGATCACTTGATCACCCTCCCTCCATGAACTTGAAAGAAATGTTATGACAAGACCTCATTTTGTGCCTATCATAGAGTTCATGGTCATTTCACCAATGAATGTAAAGCTTTGAGTCGTAAAATCCAACATTTTTAGGAATTTGGTATTCTTCTTTCTGTGGGGGCATCTAATTCCTCTAATTGATCTTGATTTTCACTCTCCCATTCATTTCATCAATCATTTTGGCTCACCTTTGTCCTGCACTTAGTGGGGGCAAGGGATTAAGTAAGATTTTTCCTCATATGCCACTTATTGTTGCCTCCTTTGGCTAGTAATTAACCTTTCATGAATACATTAAAGCAAGCTTGGGATGTGGAGGACATGCCTTAAGTTTACTTCCATGTGACATGCTTCTCTTTTTCATGATGTAGGTTACTGGAAACATATGACTTGGCATAGGGATTTCCGAATAAGCTCTCATGTCTTCTTCTCTTTCTTCTAATTTAAAGAAATTTCTCATAGTAGTGGTGTTCGCAACTACTTTAAAGTGGGGGCATACATCACCACTCACATTTCATTCTGCGGTTTTTTATTTTCTTGCAATTCCCTCTCTTGGAAGCATTAGGTACAATGTTGCCCAGTATGAGATCTTGCACTTATCCTCTCTTGGAAACAAGATGAGATCATTTGCACCTATCCTCTCTTGGAGACATTGGGCATGATGTTCCCTAAGATGAGGCATTGCAAAAACTAAACAAAATCCCTTTGAACAATCCTTACACTATTCTGCATTAACAATGTTTATGAGTGTCAAGCATACAAGGTTTTACTTACCTCATAGAGCTCGAAAATCATTTTCCTTCGTGGAACCTTATTAAAGTTATCAGGAGGTATAAATTTGATATGGTTGAGCAGGAAGCCCATTCTGAGGCACGAATTTCACCATAGCAACCTATGTGTTTGAGTTCATACCAACTAGAATATGTTTCTCACCTTTAGGATTTCTCACCCTGCAGACAATTAGAAGTTTTGTGGCCCTAGAGTGAGCATGTTGTGGACTTCTCACCCAACGGACAACCAAGATTTCTATTGCCCCAAAATGAGTATGCATTCTCTTTTTCTTATAAACAAGCCTAGATCTAATCCACAACTAGTTGGAAAAATGATCGAAGCTTGATCCACCCCTTTCATTTTAATCTTCCTACCATTGCATGATTTTGTATCTTGTTGGTTTGAATGAGGATCTTAGATCCTGGGGGCTTGACTTCCTTCATGATCTTTGTCATCCTTTTTCATCTGCACCTGTACACTTGGATCTCTCTTGAATGTCTACTTTAGTGTGAGTTTGAAGCAAGTACATCCTCTCACTAAAGTGGGGGTAAATGTGTCATAGAAAAAATGACCCTTTGCTTGATATGGGAATATTTCATGATAAAATGGACATAATGAGGCCTTCATTTAGGTGTTGTGAGGCATTTTATGCATCCACACTAGGTCTTGGACCCTTATAAACTAAATAATATGCTTTTAGCGATGTCTTGTAAAGGTGTTGTAAAGTCTTATAAAGGACTTTCATGCTTTTCTAGACTTAATAAACCTATTTCTCCCTAATTCAACATTATAAAACATATTTAACTACATCTTCACATCAATCTAGAAGGCTTATAACTTAACCCTAATGTTAAACTAGTGTTGTAATGTGTCTTGCACACTCACATTGGTTCTTGTGCCTTCCTAGGCTATAAGGACTCCATAAAGTGTATTTAATCACACTTTCACATTGATTTTTTTTTATAAATCCCTATTTTACATTCACATCATCACTAATAGTCCCCTATTAACACATATTATGCATCCTGAGGATTAAATTGATCAAATACCTGACAAACTTGCAATTTAGATCTTATTTTCTTATCTCCTAGCTTCCTAGCTATCAAGTTGGCCCCTATGGGACCCATTCACATTGCATGGTGAATCAGTCCCATCTAGGTGGGACCCATTCACCATGAGTGGTGAATGAGTCCCATTTCACTCAATTTTGACCTTTGAGCAAGAAAAAAGTGAAATTTAAGTTTGATATTACTTCATGTCAGCCTGTGATGAGGTATTAATGGGTGAAATGGGTGAATTCCCTATAAATATAAGTCTTTTAACTCATTTTAGACATCACTTATCTCTTATCAATCATTCATTCATCTCGCTTCTATCTCAAGTCAAACAACTTAGGGTTTTATCATTGCAAGACATCAAGAAAGATCGTAAAGACATTCAAAGGTTGAATCTTCCTCCATTGTTGCAGAAATCCAAGATCAAACATCATGGAAACTTAATCCACTCAATTAATGCACGTTTCATTCCATTATTTCATCATTTCTGTTTAATTACCTAAAACGGGTTTGACCAAGGCAAAACCCCATGCCCTGACATCTAACTTTTTTTCTTCTTGTCTTGTGTGTTTGTAGATTTAGGACTCTTGGAAGCTTAAAAATAATTGAAGATCAAGTTGAAAGGTTTGTTAAGTCTTCTCTTAATTCAACAAATCAAAATATCAATGAAAACTTATTTTTAGACTTGTAAATCAGAGTTTCAGAAACGGACACCTCTAGGAAGTCAAAGTGTAGATTGAAAGCTCTGGAATCCACTTTTGAAAAAAAAAAAGTGGACTCATTCACCATGGGTAGTGAATGAGTCCCACTCCAAGGTCAGTTTTTTGTTTTCTACATTTTTAGATACCCTTTTGTCAGAAACAAGTTCTGGCTCAGTTTGACATAATTGGGACTGATTCGCCCAGAATGGCGAATGAGTGCCACCAGGCCTGAAAAGTAGCATCAACAACATTCCTAAATCCATTTCCAGACTTCATCTAGATTCTAGGTACACACTTTTAGTTTGGTTCATTTATGTTAAGTTTTGCATTCATTCTAGTTCATGTCTGCATTACACAATGTGTTTTCAAAAAATTCACATATCTTAGGTTTTGCATACTTAATCAATGAATCTTCTCAATTAATTGCACTTAGATTATCTCATTTAGTCATATAAACATCATACACATCTTAATTTGAGTAAACCTAGCTAGATCTTTTGGCCTACCTCTCTCCTTTTAGGTTGAAAATCCTAGAAGAGTTAAGAGAGTCTTGTGGTACCAAAAATCTATGGTTCATGGAGACCGGTGACTATTTCGATCACTTGTGGTTTTTTCTCTGTCTATTCTTTTTTCTATGTTTGTTGGATAGTTAGTATTGGTTCTTCAGTTTTTTCTTTATGGGCTTTTCACTTCTCATGAGCCACTTATTTTTCTTTGGTGGTTGCTTTGAAGAAGGGTATAGATGCTTCCCATCTTAATCTAATCAAAACATGGTTGGAATTAAGAGACACTAATTATGTTGTCATGTTGACTTTCTAAGATTGAAAACGTATTAATAATTTGGAGTTTCATGTTGAGATACAAAGTTGATTTTGAGGTTAAGTGGGGAATATAAGGTACAAAAGGAAAATTTATCAAATAATTACAATAATTATGAGGTTTATTTATTTTATTATAAATATAAAAATATTTTAACAATACCTATGATAAAAATGATAGTGTATATTTTGCATCCACATATGCTTGAATCCTACTTAGGTGTCCCTTGACACTCACTTATGTGAGATGTCATGTTAGTTAGGAGTCCTTATAGGTGTTGACTCACTTTCAACACCTCATGCTACTTTTTTGGTAGGTAACTCTCCACCACTCCATGTATGAGGATTCATGTCCTCATTTTATGGAGGTTTGGTGCATTTCCCATTCCTATATATGTATGCATGTTTGATCTAATACATCTAGTTGAATTCATATAGTTTTGTTATTATTCAATATGTGTGTTATTGTGCTTCACTATTTGCTCGGGTTCATATATGGTATGAAATATTTAGGAGGAGATATTTCAAAGCTACAAAGTAGTCACAAAACTAGTGTGTCACTCAACATCTACATTTCCTTCCTTTGGTGTTTGTTTTCAACATCGCATTAAGGCATTCAACTCAATATGAAAATTTAGGTCTTCATTTTCTTCTATGGTTGTCAATTATGCATGGAAGCCTTGTGCCATGCATTCTATATCCACCAATTTTATTTTATTTTTTCTCTTCAACCTTGAGTAGTAGAGAGGGGCCATGATTTTCTTCATAGCTAGTTGTGGTTTACTTCACAACAAGTTGGGGTAGGAGTTTTATTTGTTTAAATAAAGTAGATAGGGGAGATTTGGCAAGGAGTAGAGAAGGATAAATATAGAAGACACCTCATGTAGTGACTCATGCAGTGGCCTAATAGGAAAGCAACAAACACCTCACTAGGAGGTGGCCTAAGAGGCAACCACATTCCTTTCATTTACACACTCATTTACAAGCGACAACCAGTAAATTTGGGTGAAGAGGAAGTGACACTATTCATTGTAGTTTTTTCATATTTTGATGACCTCAACAAATATCCTAGGGCTTATGTCAGAAAATAGGGTAATCCATCTTCACTTTTAGCCCATCATATGGGACTCTTAGCCTCTAGTTCTTTCCATCCCAATAGGGCTTAATTTCCTCTCATTTTTTCCCCTTTCTCTAAATATTTTCCTAAAAAATATTTTTCTAAAAATTTGAATTTTTTTTGTCAGGTGATTTTAATTGTAAGGTTGAATAACTTCAAAGCATCATAAATTTTTCTTCATAATTCAAATTTGAGTATTGTTTTCTATAAAAGTTCCTTTTTTTGCCATAAATCCAATGGGCATAATATCACACTCACACTATAAAGTGCCAATTTATGGCTTTTTTGGACAAGTTACAAGAGGACTCCTATAAAGTGCAAAATTAGGGGGAGAAAATACTCAAGGGGGGTGTTGTGTGGTCTATCTTCACACTTCCTCAAGAAGTGCTTGTTGGACTCAAGCAACACTTAGAGGGGGGGTGAATCAATGTTGTGTAGTTTTTAACATTATTAATATATTCTCTTCAAGTGTCTGTAACATTCAATCAAAAGAAAGATGCATGAACATAGAACAATAAGCCACAATTCCATAACACAAGGAGTTTTACGTGGAAACCCAGTTAACTGAAAACCCACGGTGGAGGTCAATCCACAATTTGAGTACTCATAATATAAGTGTTTTACAAAATGGGGAATGTACTTGCATTTAGGCACACTTCCTAGAGCTCACTGCTCAAAATCAGGAAGACTCACTACCTTACAAAAGATTTGGATTACATCAAATGGTTGAATTGAGAAAATAGCATCTATAAATTCCTTATTACAGTTCCAGTTAGGCTCATAGATTAGATTATAGACCTTCTGTCTGATTCTGCACTTTTCTCTGCTCTGCCTTAATTCGCTTCACAAAATCCTCTTCTGCATAAAAAAAATTGCTTAACTGCTCTTCTAATATTCTCAATACACATCCTTACATATCGAACACCACACACACACCAAAATGAATTAACCGATCTCATATATATGTCCGCTATCAAGAATTCAGTTGCTATATGCCGGCTTCAATAAAATAGAAAATATCTTCCAACTGTCGACTCAAATCATGAATAAAATTTAATGTGCATCCATCAAAGTCAGCCAAGGCATACTTAGGACCCGAAATAAAATCCCCAACACAAAAAATACTTCAAATGATTATGCCTTAAACATCTACAACACCTTACATTCACTTAGTCAGCCTTCATATATTAATGAATAGAAAATTGAATGACCAAATCCCATAACTCATACATAACTTGATACGATAGCACAAAACTCAATAATAACACATTTCATATATCAAATTACCTTCCATGAGATCCACAACCTAAACTATTAAACCGATAATGTAAACCACTTGACGAATTCAACTTCAATTGGATACCCTGTTCTTCACTCTGTCTTTTGGTATTATCAAATACTATAGTGTGGATCGGATCAATGACTTCAGTTGCCATCAATGACAATACTAGAAGCCATATGCAAAAAATCACCCTCTTTGGCATTCATGGCAACACTTAGTGAAAAATGACTAAGTGTCGGAGCCTTCAAAACTTCAAAACGCCAAAGCTAACAATACTCAATAAAACTCTGCCTAAGTTTGATAAGGAATTTTTCATTTCTCTCTCTCCCCCTTTGACATCAATGAAAAAAAGATAATAAAATATTTTCTTTCTCTCCCTATGAAGTGAAACCAAAAACTTACTTATGCAAAAACTAAATGAATATAGTTGCTATTTGAAGATTATTTTGTACTTTTACTTCATCTTTGGAAGAAACTGCTTCCATGCTTCCCCTACAATCTCGATGATTATGATCATGTTGTTTTCAGAGGTTTGGTTGATAATATTGATGAGGAATTCCAGAATGGTAAAGGCATCTTCCATTACTTCTCCCTTCCTTAGTATCTCAATCAATTGTTCCAACTTGCATTTAGTTATGTCCTTCACTTTCTAGAAGGTGTCAACAATCTTGTTCATAATATTTTGAACATTTGTATGCTTTGCCTGCAATTCTTGAATCCTTTTCCTGATCACACCATCTTGATGATGAGACATGTTAAAGTTTTGTCCAATATATTTCAGCTTCATTTCAATTTGTTCTAGCTTCTCCTTGTACTTGTTGATTGCATAAGGCCATCAAAGAAAATAGTTATAAATGTTGTTTGTTGAGCTTATACATTGCCTTAGTTCATTAATGTGCCTTTTTAGCTTGGTTAGTTCATTAATGTGCCTTTTTAGCTTGGTAAGTGATAATCTGTATTGCTTCTTTAGGTGTAGGATCACTTCTCCTTCTTCCTTGTTCTGATATTCAGAGTCCATGGTTTCCTTGATACATTCACTCAGCTCTTCTAGCAATTTATTCTACAAACTCTCCAATTTAATATGATTGTGCACAAAATGAGCACTTAGTATGCTTAAGATCATGTCATGCTCATATGAAGTTTTGATAGATCATATATTCAGAATTTTTTACATTCCATCTTCCTCATGAATAAGCTGCAATAGTTATTCCTTGGTTAAATAGCCTTTTCATTCACCTCCTTATACCATTGCATTTTCTTGTTTTGATTTAGCTATTTCCAGATATTTTCCTATGGTGTCGAGTATGTGTAGGATCATTGTGGAAAAAACATACCCTTAAGTGGTAAAAAATTTAGAAGAATCAGATTTAGGAAACTTGATGTAAAAAAATGAATAAGTTATCTATATTATTTCAAAAATATGTAAGAATAGAATCTGTAGCAAATTGAATGTAGTTTCTAAAATACTTCGGTTTTTTTTAAATCTATTTGGTGAAAATTTGAAATTTCAATGCGGTAGTACTTAAATTTCAAGGAAAAAATAAGAAGTAGGTGTAATGCGTCTAACTACCCTAATCACAATAAAATGATAATATTTTTTAATAATATTTTAGATATAAGTAGAGGACTCATGTCCAGATGTGATGCATATTTTTTGTAATTTTTTTAGTAAATAATTAATTATGATTTTTTATTACAATTTTAAAAATATAGAAACTCATATGTCGACTAGATTAACTTGGTCAAAACTTCATGAAATTCAATTATTTTTCTTTTTAATCCTATAGCACCCAAAGTATAGAATGTGACACATGTTTGGATTCAAAATGTGATACCATTTGAATGCTATAGATGTTTTTACATCAAACTATCAATCAAGACTTTAGTTATAATTCAAATAGAAAATGGATAATAATTATTTATTAAATTCAAAGTAAAGCATAATTTATATTGGTGGAAAGCTAGGAATCTCCTTTAAAACCCTTTTCGTTTCATCAATTTTGGGTAAAAAAAAGTCATCATCCACATACCCTATACATTCCCATTATATTGCCACTTTTTGGCCCATCATGATCTTGCACATACCCTATCCTTAGATTCCTTGTTAGATTCCTCATCTGGTATGTCCACAATCACTTGTTCTTTCCCTTTCCCTTCAACTTTTAGAGTCTTGCATGCTGGTGGAGTACTCATATCAATTTAATTTTCTCTTCTCTTCTTTCTCTCCATCTCACTGGAGGAGGAACTTTCTATGTGAGAAATCAGGAAAAACTAGTCTTTTTATTGCCCAACACTCTCATTGTTTCATGAGCCAAGGCTCTCAGTGGTGTTGGTTATCTCTTGCCTATGTGGATCAAGTTGTTTCTTCTAGTGAGTATCACTAGTAACTTGTGGATGATGTGACAAAACAAGTGTGACAAAGCTATGGGTCTGATAGCTTTGCATGTTTCTGACAATATTATTTTCCACATTAAGGAGTGTAATACACCCAAGGAGGTATGGGATGAGTTTGAAAACCTTTTTGGTTAGATTAGTGATTTTGTGCTTTGCAACTTGAGGCAGAATTAGCTTTTGTTTCCCTTGATGCATTTCCTTCCATTGATGATTTCCTAGTGAAGTTCAAATCTATGAGGTCGCAATTGGTGGGATGTGGGAATGATAAAACTAATCTAAGAAGTCCTTTTTTTTATTTTGTCTAAGTTGAGAGGTCCATTTGTGTTTTTTTCTTCTACCTTCTACTCCACCATGGATACTTTGGGAAATGCATTCAAAAGGCCTTCTTTTGAGACATTATGTGACCGTTTGATGAGAGAGAAAGTCAAACTTTCCCTGTTAGAGGGGGAAGAAGAAACCTAAGGCTAAGATAGAGTCTAATGAGTCCTCCGCCTCTTCAAAAGAGGATAAACCTAAGAAGGAGAAGTTTAGTTGTGTGTATTGCAAGAAGGAAAGTCACGATGAACACCATTATTATACAAAGAAGATTGATGAGCTTTCACATCTTCTTCAAAAGAATAATATTCCACTACCCTCATCTATGAATCCTTCTTCTATAGCCTCTCCATATACATCACCTTCACCTTCATTCAAACCTACATAGTCAGGGAATGCAATATTTTCAAGTGGAATGAAAGGTAAAGAAGATAAACTCTACATGGGTAAAGGACATGCACTGGTAACTTCTACAATTCATTCTAGTTTTCATAGATGGTTTTTGGATTTAGGATCATCTCATCACTTGGGTTTTACTCCCTATCCTTTTTTGGGTCTTCATCCTACTAATACTTCCAATATTTTTGTTGGGAGATAGCAAATTTTTGAATGTTGTGAGGATAGGCAATGTTGAGACTAGTGATGGTTGTTTTAGAGATGTAATATGTATTCTTATTTGCACACAAATATACTTTCCATCTATCATATTACACATGGTGAGGTACCTAACATTGTAGAGTTCACTATAGATTATATTTTTATTAGAGAGCCTGATAATGGAAAAGTCATGTACTATTGGTGAATTTGGTCATGAGTCTCGTCTCTATGTCTTTTCTCATTTTTCTGATGGTGATGATTATGAGCCTCTCACCCCTCTTGCTAGTGTTGATAGAAATTCCTTAGGAGAGATTGGTCATTTGAACTTTGGAGTTCTTCGGACCTTTGTTGATTCATCTCCTATTGCTTCAGAGGTTGGTTCTTCAACACAATAGGATGTTTTTGATCCTTTAGATCATTCTTTGTGGGATATTCACTTGACAGGTCTTGTGGTGTTTTATGTGAATCTCACATTTCTAATTTGGATGATTTATTTGAGGGTATATCCCTTACTTCTTATGACAATATTTGCACTATTATCACACCATTTGTGTCTTTGGAGATTGTTGCCTTAGAGTTTCCACATGGTTTAGTTGATCCACCTTCTTCAGTTGAGGTTGCACCTGATCATCATGTGACATTTGGTTATGTGGAGGCACCAAGATAGTTTTTAGAGGCATCTTTCATGTTGATTCTTCCTCTCACTTCTCTTTTTATAGAGTTGGAATTTCTATTGCATCAGTGGCTGTTTCTCCCTAAAGGGAGGCATGTTGTTTGTAGACATGGGATATTCTTTAGACTTCTAGGATCAAGACATGAGTTTCTTCATCACAAGGGGGATCTTAAGCATGTATACTCTTTTCTATGTGATGGCTACATAGTCTCTCTCCTTTTGTATTTTGTTGAGATCAATGATGAGAGTTTTCATTGGGGGATCTTGTGAACTCCTCCTTTCACCTTTTTAGCTCTTTTTTTCTCTTTTGGAGAGGAGTTTTCTCCGATAGGTTTTTTCTCCTTTTCTTTGGTTGTGAGAGATTTCATTGCATAGTAGTTGTGCATGGATGCCTAATAGGGCCTCGTAGTCGAGACCCATCTTGCATTTCATTTTACATAATAATCTCCCTAAGTTTGTACTTAAGGGGGGGTGTTAGTGTTAAGTTTTAATGTAGGGATAATTACTTAGGTAGTTTTCTTGTATCAGGTAGTTTTTCACCCGTCTCATTCTCACACCTTTAAAAGGCCTATACACTATGTATTTTATCATCTCATTCTTTTGAATATCATCTTGGTATTTTTGTAGAATAATCTTTTTGCTTCTCTCATGTATCTGTGAGGGTGGTTTATTTTTGTAGGTTGAGGATCTTGGGAAGGAGCTTCCATCTCTTATAGTATAACCATGAATATCTTATAACAAATAGTAGGTTTCAAAATAATCAATTTTTTATAACTTAACTTTTATGGAACATGGTAACCTTCAAAATACACCCTTCACAGTGCACACACTTCTTGCTATAAGAAGTTATAAGTTGTAAAACACACTATGTGCTTTAATCTACACTTCACAATGTACCCAACCCCTCTAGTTTTAAACTATGTATATGCAGGTATACAATTATAATAAGAACAACACCATTTTTTTTGTTATTGGGAAAAATTAACATACTTCTCCACAGTAGAGGAGTGTTTTGGTACCTATGAAGTGGTTACAAAGCATGACATGTTTTGAAACATGCAATTTCTCATACTCAAACACACTATCATGAAATATTGTTATTATTTCAAATGCATATATGGATAAGTATAGTTATGAATATCTTATAATAAATAGGAGGTTTCAAATAGTTCTATTTTTTAACATACACTTTATAGAATAGGGTAACCTTCATAGTACACCCTTCACATTTCAAATGTTGTTTGCTATATAAAATTATAGGCTACAAAACACACTACATGTTTTAACCAACATCTACATGTAAGTAAATAATCACATATAAATGTTGCATTAGGTAAGTCTCTACAATCAATAATATACCTTGGTAGAAGATGATAACATGCCATTCCCCTTCCAATTCCCAAGGTATAAAATTATTGGGGGCTTAGCCCAAATGACAAAATTCCAATTTCCAAGATACATGTACTTAAATTCACCCCACTCTTAATACTCAATTGGAACACTAGAGTTGAGTTCATCTCCTTGGTGATGAAATCCAAGGAAAGCTTCCTAAAAGAAAACTTGGGAAGAAATGGGTGTTTCTAGTTCTTAAGATCCCATAATCATATAAGAAAAGAGCATTATCACTCACTTCTTTGGGAATAAAAAATAGTTTATCTTGGCTAACCAACTAAAAATGTGAAGGTTTATTTTAATCCAACAGGAAATGGTTGTATAACTCATGAAAAAGACAAGCCATCTATAAATCAATAAGAAAATATAAACAAGCCTTCTTGAGTTTTTTCTACAAAACCACATCATTTGAAGTCTAATATTATTATTTTTATCTTGAAGAGATACAAATTTCAAGGTTTTATTCTTTGGCCAAGAAAAAATGTTTCATTCAAAGGGTTAGCTAAAATATAAAATGAAACATTTGAAATTTTAAAATAGACTACACTTGAGTGTTCATTATTATTTGATAAAAGTGAAAAAACACCAAATTTAGATTTTTTACGAAAAATTCAAAATAATTCAAAAATTTTATCACATAATTTTAAAATTATACAAAATTAGTAATGCATAATCTAGAAAAATGTCCTAGTACACTATGTAGAGCTCTAAATAAGTTTTCCTAAAATTGGAAATGGGTGAGGCAAGGATTTTGACCCCTTTTCATGAAAATTTTGGTCACCAATATGACTAGTAGGAAAAAAATTGGATTTACAAGACTTGGGCACTAGATTATTATTCCCTTGTAACAACATTCTTGGAAGGTATCTTTGACCAATGGCGAAGGAGGGGTATAGTGAAGATCTTAATAATATGACAAAGGGTTGGAAAATTAAAAATATGAAATGACCACTCCCCCTAATAAATTGTGTATATCCATGGATCTATAAAAATATGTACATGTATATATATCAATATTGAGGGGTAAAAGTACAAATTTGTGTCACACATTTGGTCAACTTATCAGTAAAAGTGAATTTAATTATTCTAAGTAAAAATCAATTTCATTCAAACATATGATCTACTAAGATTCATTCTAGTTAAGTTAGATATGTCAATAACTTTTCTAACTAAAATTGTTAGAAAAATGTATATGTAGCACCACTTTGAGTCCAATTTACCAAAAAAAAAATTATTTGAAAAAATTAATGTTTCAACAACTCCTACTCATGAAAATAACATTCTTTTAAAATATAAAAATACCATTTTCTAGATTCATAAGTTTAGTTTTCATATATATATATCTTAATATTTTAATAATTATTTATTATTTATTTTCTATTTTTACTAAAAGTAGGTTATCAACATGGATGGCAGGGTGGGCCCCCTCCGTCCCTCAAATAGCCACCTGTCAAGCTATTAAAGAGGGAGGATCTAAGGAGGTAGATGGAGCGTGCAAGGTGACTGCTTAGTGGCAATGCCACATCATTCCAAGCCCTCTCCAATTTGACGGTAGAAGGAGGAATGGAATAAATTAAAGTCTGAGGCCCATTAAATCAGGGGTGTCCTCGACGTCGATAGGGTGAATGAATGGCATAGGAACCAAAGTGAAAACAGCTCAACACGTAGGGCATGGCAATTATGAAAGCATAAGCTTTCGGGCCAAGTGGCACTTCACTTCACATGCAGAGATAGTTGTATTAAGGTTGAAGGTTGAAGGCCGTAGGATATTGTTAGGGAAAGGATGAATGCTTGCTTCGCCACTATTTAAATTCATTCATGGAGGCTCGGCCTTACAATTCATGGGCTTTTAATTGATCTGATGAAGTTATACTCACTATCTGGTTTTTGAATTTTGGTTTATGTTTTGTTGCTGTGTAGGGAATAGTCACCAAAAGAGTTGCAAATGGCGAGGTCAAGCATGTCAAAATTCATTATGTCCATTTTGGCGAAGGGGCTGGAAAGTTTCAGTGTTGATACACCAGTCTCCTTGGTAGCAACAGACAGACAAATAGCCTTTTGGGAGATTACGGATCAAAGGCTGAAGCAAATTCTGCTCTATGACGACCCCTTGACAATGGTAGCAGTGAAAATGGTTTTAGGAAAAGGACATCTGGAAAGAAAGGAATATGCAAGAGACAACACTCACATCTCCTCTCAGTTTCTAGCAGTGATTCTAGACCTGGATTTCCTGAAGGCAGAGGCAAAGGAAATGGTGGAGAGTCTTTTCCAAGGTGACTTGCTATGGGGCTTAGAGAAAACACTAAAAGCGGCCTTTAAGGGAAAAGGAATACTGTGTCTCACAGACCTAGATCTCCTCTAGGAGTCGGACGATGCAGTCAAAGTCTTCCCCTTCATCTTCGACATCAAGGGGCCATAACTGATGAGGCATAGAATGGTAGCAGCCATGGCAGTCGAATTCCTGAAAAGGAAGCTGAAGCTCGTGTTGGAGGAGGGGACGGAATGGGTGGAAGACTTCACCCAGTTTGTAGAATTAAATGCCTTTTTGTGAGGCTCAGCCTCTGTGTTTTAAGTGTTTTAATGTTTAAAATTTTGTGGTTAATCAAAATTTTGGATGGTTTTTAGTATCCGCGTAATGGACCTGTAAATTTGGTTTCGGTTGGATGAGGCTCGACCTCTAATCTTAATTTTTTGTATCCAGTTCATAGTAGACAACTTTTTGAAGCTTTGCAATGGGATTGAAAATTTTGTAATGGTAGAATGGTTCTCCAGGTTGGAAAGGTTAGCCGACAGGCCCAAAGTCCAGGAAGGACCGTTATCTCCTACTTAGCAGACGCATGTATATCTTATTAAAATCAATACAAATCCTACCTTACATATCACAAAAGTAGGTTATCAGCATAAAATAATAGGTTGATTACCATATCAAGATTGCACCCCAAAGAAGTCTTGCCACAATAATGGGTTACACTTTTTGGGACATCGATTTTTGCACGAAATCACGTATTTTTTAGAAAATAAAATGATTTATGACTTTAAAAGGTTCCATTTAAATTATTTTTAATTAAAAGAGGGATTGATCAAACCCTTAGATCAAGCCTTGGATAGAACAGTGAATTTAAACCATACTACATAATCAGTCTCCTCTACACTATCAAAATCTTTGATAAAAAACCACTTTTGATTTACCTTTTCGAGTGATCAAATGAATTCATTTAAAATTTATGCTTTGTAAAGTGTAGTCCCTTATTATAAGCTTCTAAAAGTATAATTTTAAATATGTTTAATTAATTATTATGTTATTTCTTATTTCTTGTGAATGTAGGATTTTCAATGAACATCAAGTTCTTTATTTCACACATACAAAAATGAAAAATAGAAAAAATTTCTAAAAATACATGTGCCTTGGTATTGATGTCCTTATTCAACAAAAAGGAATAAAGTTAATTCAAATGAATACAAAAAAAGTTATGCATGCCGAAGTACACCTTTGTCCAAATTATAATTATGTTGACTTGGAAAATTAATTAAAAAAAATATATGTAACAAAAAATTATGAAAAAATATCCATCCCCTAGATATTGGTGTGAAAATTTTGTATTTTAAAAATCAGAATTGTATGCTATCTATAAAAAAATTTATGTGCGCCGAAGTGAACATCACTTTTTTTAAAATGCTATTAGTAGAAAAAATAAGTTATTAAAATTACATAAAATGATTCACAATTTTTTTTAATTTTTTTTTTTTTAAATATAATTAGAATCTACACAACATATCTAACAAATAACTAGTTTGATTCATCTTCAAAACCTTAATGGTTTAGTTGCTATAGGTGTAAGAAAGTGAATGTCTGAGTGAAAAATCGATTTTAATGTCAAGTTTGGCCAAAATTGTAACCATTATTGTGGGGCACATCGAAAAAAATTAAACTTAAAAATTTGAAAATATGATGTACTAGATAAAGAATCTATATCAAAATTCTCTCTCTCTCTCATAAAAATTGCTCTGTCTCTCCATTTGAAAATGTTAAACCAATGAAACACCACAGGATGATCATAATTTGACGTAACAAAGAAATCCAATACTATAATATAAATAAAACACTAGGGCTGCCACTAAGGTACCTCGTTGGGATGGCAACGAAACTATATGCCAGCCAATCGTTCCATCATTTTCACTTGTTTTCTATCTGATTTATAATTTCTCAAATTCTTTCCGCGATTCAGTCTGCAATTCAGAGAAAATAAAAGGTTTGTACCGTCGTGGATTATCTTCGTTCACAAGCACCTCTGGAGCCGAGATCTGGGCATCATCATCAAAGGTAATAAAAAGGGGAACCGATATACGATTCTGCCACCCTTTACAAATGACACGGTGAACTCCACACTTGTACCTACCATTGCTCCATGCCTACAATCAAACAAATCTTAACAATCTTAAGAACTGCACAACAAAAAAATATATAAATTATAATAACAGGGGAGACAGAAAGGCTTAATTTACACCTTTAGGCAGATCCCTAAGTTGACAATAAGAGAGTTTGGTGAAGGCTTAACGTTGATCCACTTCCCTTCTTTCGATCTAACCTCAAGCCCTTCCTCTTTATCATTGTGAAGGATTGTCAGGCAACCCCGATCTGCGTGAGAAATGAGAGCCTCCTCCCCAATAGATTTTCCATGAGATGAAAAGCCGTTTATTCGCAACAAGGCTTTGCATTTTTCGAAATCAGAGTGATAGAAAGTTTCAGCTTCCAAACCCAGGCTCACGAGGAGGAGTTTAATTATCCTCTGTGCAAGATCTGACAGAAGTAAACTGAATGTACCTATCGCTTCACTGTAACATAATAGCACCAGAATTTCATTAGTGAGAGTTGTAAAATTGCAGCTGAACCTGCAAAATAAATTATAGATCTGGCGGAAAAGCAAGTAAAACTTGCAGATTGAAAACAAAGCAAAAAACAGAATTAAATTATAAAAATGGAGTGGTTGATTGTATCGGAAGTAGCCAGAGGGAAGGGCTTACTACAGGGGATCGGGGTCCCCACAATTCCCAAATAAAAAAATCTACAGGCTATTTGCTTTCAATTACTAGACATTTATATTTAAAAAATAATTGTGAAATGAATAAACAAAAACAAGAGACAGATAACATACCAGAAGCTTGAGTTTCCTTCCTCGGGCCATATCTTTCGAGACATTTCAAGGATTGAATCTGGATTGGGCATATCAATCAAGCAAAATGTCTCAAAAGGAATCGGAATACCGGGTTTTCGAAGGTAACTCTGCGCGGGATTAGAGGTTGTGACTCTGTCTTTAACCTCCATGGGCATCGACACCAAATGCTGGCCAACAGACATAACCTTTTGCAGAAGATCGTGTGGAACTCCATGATTCACCAGCCTGAAAAATCCCCATTCTTCACAAGCTTCTCTCAGTTTAACAACCTCCGGATGAAATTGAAGGCGGTCTCCCTCAATTTCCAGGGGAAATTGTGAAATGTCTATCACAGGGAGATCAGATTCTTTCAGAGTGGCTTCAAGAGGAGATTGTAAGGAGATGGTCATGAT